>JAUOBT010000578.1:10144144-10163874 GCA_032362145.1 Hypanus berthalutzae
CTTGAAGATGGCCTCGGTGGTGTGGATGGTTGTGCCTGTGATGGAGCTTGCTGCAGTCTCTGCAGCGGCTTGCATTCCTGTGCATTGAAGCGGCCATACCATGCTGTGTGGCACCCAGTCAGTTTGCTCCCCAGTGTACATGCAGTATATAAAAAGTTCAAGTCTTTGGGGATACACCAAAACTCCTCAGCCTCTTCCATTTCATTAAGATTTCATCCACTGGTGCGCCTCCATTGTGATGACCTCAATGTATTGAGTCCAGGACAGATTCTCGGAGCTTATTGATCTTCCCTTTTTCCACTGCTGATCTCTCAATGAGGACTGGCGTGTTTTCTCCTGGCTTCACTTTCCTGAAGGCTACACAATTTCCTTTGCCTTGAGGTTATTGTTGTGACACCACTCAACCAGCCAGTGTATCTCAATCCTGTACTTTTCCTCATGTCACCAACAGCGGTGGTGTTGTCTAAGAGTTTATGGTGTTGTCTTTGAATTTATAAATGGTACTTGAACTGTGCTGAGTGTAGAGAGAGTAGAGTAGAGGGCTAAGCAGACATCCTTGAGGTGTTCCTGTGCTGATTGTCAGCAAGGAGGAAATTTTATCACCAATCTGGACTGACTGTGGTCTCTCGAGGAGGAAGTCAAGAATCCAGTTGCAGAGGCCAGGTTTTGGAGCCTGTTGTTTAGTACTGATGGGGTGATGGTGTTGAACACTGGGGTGTAATCAATCAATAGCATCCTGATGTATGTTATTGCTGCTGTCTCTGTGCTACAAAGCAGAGCAAAAAGCCTGTGAGACTGTGTCCGACGTAGACCTTTTGTGGCAGTAAGCAAATTGCAGTGGTCCATGTCCTTGTTCAGATAAAAATTAATTCTAGCCATAACCGACCTTTCAAAGCACATCATTATGGTAGATGAGAATGCTACCAGATAATAACTATTGAAACAGCTCCTCCTTCTCTTCTTGGTACCAGCATGATTGCTGCCCTTTTGAAACAGGTGGGAGCATCTGACTGCAGCAAGTTAGTCAACATAGATTTTCAGTACCCAGCCAGGTACACCACTGGCACCTCTTACCTTGGGAGAGTTCACTCTCTTGAAGGACATTCTGACATTGGCTCCAGGACAGAGATCAGAGGGTTGCCAGATGCTGGGAGGATATGCATAGGTGTTGTGTTATTCTCCCTTTCAAACCATACATAGAATTCTTTGAGCTCATGAGGGAATGAAGCATCACTGGTATTTATGCCATTCGGTTTAACCTTATAGGAAGTAATGACCTGAAAACCCTGCCATAGCTGTTAATGCATTTGATTTCAAATACAATTGCCTTTTCACTCTCAAGATGGTCTTCCATAGGTTGTACTGGGACTTCTTGCTTGATTCTGGATTGCCACAGATCCAGCCCTTAGCAGACTGTAAATTTCCAGCTTCGTCCAGGCCTTCTGGTTCTCAAAGAGACCTACGTGTCCTTGCAGGTTTTGATTAAGTTGTTGACGGCCATATAATCCCTGATTCTGGTCCAGTCAACCGATCCAAAGCAGGGTACTCCACGGTGGGGAGGCTGGTTTTCATGATGGAGTGAGATGTGTCTGTCCACAACTATACAACTTTTGGGGTTTTGTGCAGAGCAATTGCTATACCAAACTGTGATGCATCCAAATAGCACGCTCTCGATGTTAGTTGGAATCTGAATCACACTGCCTGA
This sequence comes from Hypanus berthalutzae, assembly GCA_032362145.1. NCBI lineage: Eukaryota > Metazoa > Chordata > Chondrichthyes > Myliobatiformes > Dasyatidae > Hypanus > Hypanus berthalutzae. The sequence goes on from JAUOBT010000578.1 coordinate 10,145,850, forward strand.
GAAGCTGCTGAAGGGAGATGCTCTCCCATTGGTTAAGACGCATCCAGACAAACACCTGAATTGTTGGGCCTAGAAGTTTACAGATAGTATAGGTCGAGCGTGCCGAATGCGAAATGCTTGGTGACAGAAGTGTTTTGGATTTTGGAATATTTGCATCTATATAATGAGACACCTTGAGGATGAGACCCAAGTCTAAACACTAAATCCATTTCCATTAACCTACAGCTTATGTAAGCTGATGTGAAGCTCATGGACTGACGTGATGGAGCTGGATCCTTCACAGACTGCTGGAATTGAATGGTTGCCCCCAACTGTTACCAGTTCCAGCATTGTTACTGGCTTCCTATCCACCATCAATTTCAAACAGCTGCCTGTTCCACAGCAGCTACGTTGGGAGGGGGGTACTTTTATTATAATATTTTAAATAATATTGAACTGCAATAGTTACCTTCAATTTTCAGTGCGTCATGATAAATGTTTGCTTGTTTCATGATCAGCATCGGATTAAGTTCTCTCACGACGATGAATCCACTCTTTCAATACACATTTGAGATCTTCATTTCTCACTTCATGCAGTGTTTTCCTGTTAATGAACTTTTTCTCATTACATATGTGAGGTCACTTCTCAGAACTGTGTAGAGGCCTGCACATCGCCTGGGAACCTTCCTGGCCTCTTGGAATTTTACATTTGTGACATCATGTCAGTGCTCAAAAAATAAACTCAGATTTTGGAGGCTTTCTGATTTTGGAATTTTTGATAAGGGGTACTCAACCTGTACTATGAAATGGAATTAGTACAGATGGGTCAGCAAGGTCATACGTAATGGCCAAAGGGCCTGTTTTGGTGCTCTCATTGTTAGGTAGGCTCTTGACAATGTGAATACAAATCACAAAAACATGCGGTTTTTGTTTGCTGGAACCCTGACACTACCAAACACACAATATCTAACATTTGAGGGCCTGCATTTAAAGTGAGGAGGGTAGGTTAAAAGGAGAGGTGTGGGGCATGTTGCTTTGCAGAGTAGTGGGTGCCTAGAATACAATGCCTGTTATGGCACTGGAGGCAGAAAAGAGGAGTTTAAAGAGGCTGTTAGAGAGGCACAACAAAGTAGAGAGAAAGGAGGACTATGAACATTGTGTCCATTTTGTAGAAGGAGTTAGTTGGGCATTGAATTACTAATATGATTAATTTGGCACAACACTGCAGGTCAAAGGCCCATCACCTGTGCAGTTCTATTTTTAAATCAGGTACAACTTCTATTGGTACATAAATTATAATTAAAGTGACACTGGAGTATAAGGGTTGTACTGCCTGTAAAGGTGGTGGAAGTAGTTTCATTCAATGTTTTCAAAAGCAGTGGGGAAAGAGCAAGGCAACGCAACTGATGATGCTACTCTGGTCAGACTTGATGAGGCAGAAGGTCCAGTCCTTTACCATACCATTTATTTGATTCCTATTCGATTGTAAATTCTACAATGTATCAGATTGATTGGGTAAAAGTTTTAGAATACTGTTCTTAAAAAAGCTTTTTTAGTACAGTGGTATCCGGATACAGTTTTATTAATATTGCTGAAAATAAGACCACAAAAAATGCTTTGGTTCTTTGATTCATAGCTCACAAGCAACTAAGTATAAGTAATTGAAAAATACTTTGAGGAAAGACAAAAAAACCATTTCCTGGTTCCTTTGGTGTAATCAGATTGACAGGAGATGAACAAAATGAATATTCAGATGTCTTTTTAAAAAATTTAAAACAGCCATGAAGATCATTGAAACTTGATCTGCTGTATCGGTGTAACTGTGCTTGAAATTTCATGACCTTTCAATAATGGCTTCCTAATTTCTGTGGAATTCAAAGTAAATTTATTATTAAAGTACGCTTATGTCACCATATACTACTGTCCTTTAAGCTTCATTTTCTTGCAGGCATTCACAGTAGAAAAGTGAATATAATTGAATCAATGAAAAACAACAGACAACCAATGCACAAAAGAAAACAAGCTGTGAAAATAAATTTTAAAAAACAAATAAATAAATAAATTTTGTAAATAATGCTGAGAACATGAGTTGTACGTCAAAATGAAACCATAAGTTGTAGAGTCAGCCTTGTGGTACACCTGTGCTGTTAGTGATTTTGCAAGAAATGTTGTTGCCAATCCGTACTGACTGGAACGTGCAATTGAGAAAATTGAGGACCCAGTTGCAGAAGGAGGTGTTGTGCCCTAGGCCTTGGAACTTAGTGATTAGATTCAAGAGGATGATAGTGTTGAAAGCTGAGCTGTTGACAATAAAGGAAACACTGATGTATGTATCTTCATTATCCAGAGGTTCCACGGCTGAGTTAAGATTTGTCTATACAACACCCGCATGGCAGTACAAAACATTTATCATGTGGAACCTTGACATCAGACTTTGAGGCATCTCATTTAATAACTTTGAAATGATGTGACAGAAATCTAAACATTATAACCATTTTGAGTAGCAAGATCCAACAAAGCATGTTGAGGCGAATGATTTGTTTTTTCTTCAGCTTTAGTCATGTGTGAATTCTTTCAAGATTTACTTTGGATGGTGGTCTAGTTTCATTAGTGTTAATTAGTATTTCCTCACCTCACCTCCTCCCTGACATCATGGAAACAAAATCAGGACCTTGGAGAACTCCTCTTTCAAAAGCAGCACTTTCAACAATGCCTAGATGGTAGTATTTGATTGAGTGCCCCAGTCAACATGAGACTTAAATCAAGAATCTTTCCAATGAGAGGAAATAAATGATGTTGAAGGGGTCAATCCAACACAGAGATAATTGAAGAAAATGTGATAGGTCATAGCTGGAGTATAGTGTGCACTTCTGGCCACCAGAGCATAGGAAGAACGTGACTGCAATGGGGAAGATGCAGAGGAGGCTAGCCAGGATATTGTGCGGGATGGAGCGTTTCACTTGTGAAGAGAAATTGGACAGACTGGGTTTATGATCTACAATTGCCTGTCTGCCTGATCTCCCTTGATTGCTATGATTATGAACCTCTCCCTCTTTTAATTTACTCTAGCTTTGCATATACCTTAAGCATTTAAATAATGATCATATCTGAGGATTATAATGGAATCTGCAATCTGAATTTTACTAAAGCCTCCTAATTACAGATAATACTGTTGATTATATCTCAGTCTGTTTGGTTCTAATCTGCGAGACCTTATCCTGTTTGTGTTACAGAGAACGAATTTTTCTTTCTTGACCCTTTTACCAAGCTGCACAAGGTAGCACCAAATGGTTGGAAAGATCAGTCCAAGAGAAAACCAGCAATTGTCAACTTCACTTTATTCCTGAGAATCAAGTATTTTGTCGAGAACTTCAGTATAATCCAGTGAGTAATGAAAAGACATTCAATCACCAACAGTCGGATTTCTGCACATCTGCTTCATTGTCATTCATTGATCGTAAACATTGGCCTTGAAGCCATTGTTCAATATTGATGTATTTCTTTGTCATCTAGTGTAAGGAACATGTTTACATGCTGTAGATTTCTGACTCCTTCACTGCTCTATCTTCAGGGTAGCTCCATGGTGCAGCTGGTAGGGCTAAGCTCCAATGATCAGGTCCAATCCTGACCTCAGGTGCAGTCTGTGTTCAGTTTAGACTTTCTCCATTTGGTTCTCCTGGATTCTCTGCTTTCCTTTCACATCCTAAATATATATGCCGATAGGTTAATTAACCAGTGTAAATTGTCCCTAGTTTAATGGTGAGTATAGAATCTGGGAAGAGTTAATGGAAATGTAAGGTGAATAGGTTACAGGGGAACCATAGAAACAGAACCTTGCACAACCCCCCAAATCCTACCCTACCATCACACAGCAATGTTCAGAAATCCTACATTAATTCCATTTTATTGTTGCCACATTCTCATCACTTACTTATTGCCCGTTATGTCGCTAAAAGATCCTCCTTTTCTGTTGGTCCTTGGCTACACACAGATGCAGAAGGATTTTTCATTACTGTTTTTGTAACAGTTTTGTTTGACCAATCAGGGTTGTTAGTACTGAGCCGAACCCCTGAACCTGGAGGACCGGTGGACCACTCTTAGTCTGTCCTGGACCCTTTGACCTGTTTGGCAGAGGTGACCCTACCAAGAACCGAAGAATAAAGTCCTGACTCCAGCCAGCATAGTTCTCGAGATCATTGAGGCACACCAGCCTCCAAACCACGACAAGGTCGTGGTCCTCTTGGAGGGTGTTCTCGTCAACTCCCATAATCTATCAGTCAACTACTTTCCTGCATGTCTGTGGGATATGGAAGGAAACTGGAGTAGCTGGAGGAAACCAGATGATAGCATGCAAACACCTCACAGATTGCACCTAAATTCTGGATCATTGGAACTATGAGGCAGTTGCTCTAACAGCTTTACCCTGTGCTGCCTTGAAAGCGGTGGTCAAAGGGAGAGAATCTGTGGTGGGGTGTGTGTTGGTAAAGTTGATCCTTCATGGTTATTTTTAAGAAGCAGCAGTAAGATTAAATTCTGTGAAATGTTCAGTCCCAATGCTTGGACCCCGGAACACTGCAGCAACTCAGCCATCTATGTATGACAATTACTATGAGCAGATGTAGTCAGCTAAGGTTCTCCAAAATACTCAGAGGTGAGGACCCACTGGTGATAATATTACATTATTGAATTGGAACTCAAAGGCTTTGAAGCTTAAGTAGGCAGAAACTCTACCCAAATTAAATTCCAATTGTGAGATCACTCCGAAGTGTTTATAGTGGGTATCGAAGACTGATCTAAATTCATGGCAGAAGGAATAATGTGGAACTGGTTAGAAACATAGAAACATCTACAGTACAATACAGGCCCTTTGGCCCACAATGCTGTGCCAAACATGTACTTACTTTAAAAATTACCTCGGGTTAGCATAGCCCTCTATGGCCCTATCGTATCCGTATCCACCACTGTCACCAGTAGCCCATTCCACGCACTCGCCACTCTCTGCATTAAAAAGACACTTACCCCTGACATCTCCTCTGTACCTTCTTCCAATCCCCTTAAAACTGTGCCCTCTTGTGATAGCTATTTCACCCTGGGGGGAAAACCCTCTGACTATCCACATGATCAGTGCCTCTCATCATTGTATACACCTCTGTCAGGTCACCTCTCATCCTCCACCACTCCAAGGACAAAAGGCCAAGTTCATTCAACCTGTTTTCATAAGGCATGCTTCCCAATTCAGGCAATATCCTTGTAAATCTCCTCTGCATCCTTTCTATGGTTTCCACATCCTTCCTGTTGTGAGGTGACCAGAACTGAGCACAGTACTCCAAGTGGAGTCTCACCAGGGTCCTATATAGCTGCAACATGATCTCTTGGCTCTTAAACTCAATCCCACGGTTGATGAATGCCAATGTAACAAATGCCTTCTTAACCACAGAGTCAACCTGCGCAGCTGCTTTGAGCATCCTATGGACTTTGACCCCAAGATCCCTCTGATCCTCCACACTGCCAAGAGTCTTACCATTAATACTATATTCTGCTATCATATTTGACCTACCAAAATGAACCACTTCACACTTATCTGGGTTGAACTCCGTCTGCCACTTCTCAGCCCATTGTTGCATCCTAACAATGTCCCGCTGTAACCTCTGCCTGATCTCTTCTGATTCCATCAGATTGGCCGTCCACCTGTTCTCAATCTCCACTCGAGGACCAATCCTATCCTTCTCCATAATTATCCTCAAAATGATCAGTAGAGCAAAAGAGTTATTTTTCTATATTCTCATGTATTGCATTGAACTGCTGCTGCTAAATTAACAAATTTCACGACACATTCTGGTGATAATAAACCTGATTCTGATTCTGAATGCAATTTAGCTCTGTTACCTGCCTGTCCTTCCTCACAGTCTCATCACACATGGGATCTAGTTGGACACCGTCTACCCCATCTTCGGCCCTATCACTAGTTCCCAACTCACTGCCAAATCATTTTAAGTGCTCCCCTACAGCTCAAGGAACCCTAGCAAAAGAGCAGAGTTTAACCTGATCAGATTCCCCATGATAGTTTTTACCCTCTGCACGGTTTGTTGTTACTCTGAGGAGGGGCAGGGCCTGAAGGGTGTACGGGAGGAAGGTAATATGCTGCCATGGAGTGGGGACGGATGTGGAAGGAATACAGACACTGTGCTACTCCATGTGGGCTACATGGGATAGAGTTTGTCAGATGTGCTTTTGAAAGATTCTTTACTCAATATGCAGAGGTCAGGATAGTGGATCTCCTCAGGGAATGAGACAGGGCAGGTGACAGACGTGTGTGCAGGTGAACCTTTTTGTTCTACTGATGGTTTTCAGGATAATTATGGAGGATAGGATTGGTCCTCGAGTTGAGATTGAAAACAGGAGGAAGGCCAATTTTGATGGCATCAGAAGAGATCAGGCAGACATGGACTGGGATAGGTTGTTCTCCCGCAAAGGGATATTGGTTAGTGGGAGGTCTTCAAAAGTAGAAGATTGAATGTCCAGGATCTGTATGTTCCTGTTAGGGTCAAAGGCACAGTTAAAAGATTTAGGGAAGCTTAGTTTTTCAGGGTACTGGGGCACTTGTGAAGGAGGAGGAGGTGAAGATTACACATGGGGAGCTAGGATCAAATGAGGCACTTGAGTATGAGAAATGCAAAAGAACAGGTAAGAGAGAAACCAGGAGGACTAAAAGAAGATGTGATGTTGCTCTGACAAGCAAGGTGAGAGAAAATCCCAGGGGATTCCATTGATATGTTAAAAGCAAAAGGATAGCGGTGGACAGAATTGGTACTCTTGAAGATCAGCATGGTCATCTGTGTGTGGAACAGGAAAAGATGGATGAGATCTTAAATGAATTCTCTGCATCTGTATTTTCTCAGGAGACAGAGAGAATCTATAGAACTGAGGAAAAACAATAGTGGGGTCACGGACTGTATCCAGATTACAGATGAGGAATGTTTATTTGAAGTTAGGGTGGAAAAATCCCCAAAGCCTGACAAGGTGTCCCTTTGGTCCTCGCACGAGGCGAGTCCAGAAACCACAGCAGGCGTGACAGAGGTATTAAAACATTCTTAACCGAGGGCGATGTGCCAGAGGACTGGAGGATACCAACTGCTGTTCCGTTGTTCCAGACAGGCTCTGAGAACAAGCCGGGAAACTGCAGCCCAGTGAGTCTGATATCAGTTGTGGGTAAATTATTGGAAGGTATTCTACTGAACAGGATGTATAAGCATTCAGATAGACAGGGCCAGATTAGGGACAGTCAACATGCATTGTGTGGGGTACATTGTGTTGAAATGATCTTCAGAGTTCTCTGTGGACGTTACCAGAATCAGAATCAGGTTTATTATCACCAGCGTGGGTCGTTAAATTTGTTAACTTAACAGCAGCAGTACAGTGCAATACATGATGATATAGATAAAAATAAATCAATTAAAGCATATATACGTGTATCATTCTGGGAAAGGTTTCGTAATGGTCTTTCTGTAGAAGCAGTGTTTGTGTTATGGTTAGAGATAACGGGTGCTTTGGCATGAGAAGTCGTCCAATGAAGGAAGTGTGTTTTTCGTGTTGTGTGCCTGACATTGATGTGAGCTGGGTCTTTTGCTCGGTGGGAGATGAAGGGAGAAGATGCTGGAGAGGAGAGTTCGTAGGACTTGACCCAGAGCGGGGCTGATTCGACGAAGCCCGGGAAGATCAAAGGAGGCTCGGCATAGGGAAAACCATGAGCTCCAACTTGTGCACATTAGATTGTTTCATTAAAATCAGCCGTTTTGTTTTTTTTGTATTTTCTTTACTAACTCTTTAGTAACACTAAGAATTATAAACCTAAATCGTTTAATTATATGCCTGTTATTTTGTGGTAACGGGGTAATGAATCACGCAGCATCCACACAAACAGGGGGTTTTGGGGGCTTGTACTTCAATCTCACACGTTTAGCGGGGCCGGAGATTCTCTTCCCTAGACTTACGCAGCCGACGGAACCGGATTGTTTCATATGTATATCAAATAGATTTAAAAAGTGCAAAACAGAAATAGTATAAAAAAGTAGTGAGGTAATGTTCATGGGTTCAACATCCATTCAGAAATCAGATGACAGGGGGAAAGAAACTGTTCCTGAATCACTGTGTGTGTACCTTCAGGCTTCTGTACCTCGTTCCTGACAGGAACAATGAGAAGAGAGCACGTCCGGAGTGATGTGGGTCCTTAATCATGGCACCTTTCTGAGGCAGCACTCCTTGAAGATGTCTTGGATATGATGGAGGCTAGTAACTGAGATGGCGTTGACTAATTTTACAACTCACTGTAACCTCTGTGCAGTTGTGCTCCTGCCCCCACACATTTCAGACAGTGATGCAGCCTGTCAGGATGCTCCCCATGGAACCAAGCAGGTTGATGAAGGGAAAACCTTGTTTACATGGACTCTAGCAAGGCCTTTGACAAAGGACCACAAGGGGGTCTCGTCCTGAAGAATAAGTCACTTGGTGTTCAAGTTGCAGTAGTAAATGGGATTCAGCATTGTTTAGCGTGAGAAGATAGAAAGTGGGAGTACACAACTGTCTCTCTGACTGGAGGGCTGTGACTAGGGGTGTACTGCAGAGGTCATCATCTGTATAAATGATTTAGATGATCTGGTAAACTGCATCAGCAAATTTGCAGATGACAACAAGTATGGGGAAGTAGCAAGGGAGGCTAACAAAGACCACAGCATCATAAACAAGAGAAAAACGGCAGATGCTGGAAATCCAAAGCAACACAGACAAAATGCTGGAGGAACCAAGCCCGTCTGAGACCCTTCATCTAGACTGGAAAGAAAGATGAGAGGTTGCTCAAAACAATTAATTAGGGACCTGATAGATCTCAGAATTCTGGAAGGATAACAGAGCACTGATAAGAATTATTTGGGACTTCTGGTAAGTATCAGTACAATCAAAATAAACCAATGCAGCAAGACTGGTCTGAACCAGTGGGAAAATGGACTGAATAACGGCAGGGGGGATAATGTCAATGGGTGTGCAGTGTTGCACTTTCCAGGGCAGGAACAACACCGTGAATAGTAGGGTTGAGAGGGTGAACAGCTTCAAGTTCCTTAGTATACACATCACCAAGGATCTCACTCGGTCTGTATATTCCAGCTGTGTGGTGAAAAATGCACAGCAGCACCTCTTTCACCTCAGATTGTTGAAGAAGTTCAGCACGAGTCCCTAAATCCTAAGGACTTTCCACAGAGTACAACTGAGAGCATCCTGACTGGCTGTATCACTGCCTGGTATGGGAACCAATTACAGGGAACTGCAGAGAGTGGTGTGGACAGGCCAGCGCATCTGTAGATGTGAACTTCCCACTATTCAGGACAGTTACAGCGACAGCAGTGGATCATTGGGACCCTAGCCACCCCAATCATAAACTGTTCCAGCTGCTACCATCCGGGAAACAGTACCACAGCATTAAAGGCTCAGGGACACCTTCTTCCACGAGGTCATCAGACTGATTAATTCACACTGACACAATTGTATTTTGAAGCTATGTTGGCTGCTCTGTTGTATATCTCACTGAACATTCTATTTATTACAAATTACTACAATTTGCACATTCAGATGGAGATGTAATGTAAAGATCTTTACTCCTCACATTACGTGAAGGATGTAAGAAATAAAGTCAATTCAATTCAGTAGGGAACTGAGATGTGCAGTAGAACAAAGGGATCTAGGAATACAGATCCATAATTCCTTGAAAGTGGAATCACAGACAGAAGGGGTCATAGAGACATTTTGGAACACTGGCATTCATCAGTAAGTACAGGAGCAGAAGTTGTATAAGACATTGGTGAGGCCGGATTTGGAATGCTACAAGTAGTTCTCAACACCTGCAAACAGTTTGAAAAGAATACAGAGAAAGTCTGCAAGGAATTAGCAAAGACTTGAGGACATGAGTTATAGGGAAAGCTTGCACTGGGTAGGATATTATCCCCTGGAGCACAGGAGAAGTATGAGGGGTATAGAAAGGGTAAATACAAGCATGCATTTCTCTCCCTCCCCCTCCCAGTTTGGATGAGACTAGAACTAGAGGGCCTAGGTTTCAGATGAAAAGTGAAATATTTAAGGGAAACAGGAGGGAACCTTCTTCACTCAGATGAAGGTGCAAGTGTGGAATGAGCTGCCAACATAAGAGAAGTTTGGATATGTACATGGGAGGGATGGGTCTTCAGGCCAATGTTCTGTTTGTGGGTAGACGGGTCTAACCAGAAAAACAGGTTGGCATGGATTCTATGAATCTTCAAATTACCTGATAATCTATCCAAACTCAGAAAAACAAAGCTACAGGAGATTTACATCCCTCCTCGAAAGGAGCAAGCTGGCCTGGGGAATCAGACTAGCAAAGCCTCGGAGCACAACCCCTCAGAGCAGCAGACTATCGCCTCACTTGGACAATTCAGGCAGTTAATGTATCTGACAGACGGGACTCACAGTCAATTAATTGCTGGGTTGTGATTCCTGAAAGGTGATGGAGAGCTACTCAGCCAGACATCTCACCGAAAACTGAATGTTATCCTTGATCTTTGATGGTTTCATGTATGCCCAGAGTACTGTGAATGTCTTTATAAGTCCTATCCCCTCACCCAACACCACCTTCATTCAATGCCATTACCTGCACTGAATTCCTCTCTATCTCTGTTTAGATACAACACTGAATCACGTCATCGCAGAAATTCTCCCATAACTCAGCAGTAGTTGGGTGTATAAAAGGAGGATGAATATAGGCCCTGGTGGAGGACTCTGTCAAATGGTGCAAGCTGAATCAACTGCAGCTCAACGTTGTTAAGACAGACGGTGATGGACTTCAGAAGGACTAAGCCTGCATTGCTGACCTGTTAATGTTGATTATGAGGACATGGATATGGTGAGGACCTACAAGTACTTGGGGGTGCACCTGGATAACAGACTTGAATGGAGTACCAACACAGAGGCTCTACACAAGAAGGGTTGGAGTTGCCTCTGCTTCCTGAGGAATCTGAGGACCTTTGGAGTATGCAGGCCTCTCCTACACATGTTCTACCAGTCTGTGTCACCAGTACAGTCTTCTATGCAGTACTGTGCTGGGGCTTTGGCATCAACATGGGTGATGCCAACAGGCTCAGTAAACTGATTAGAAAGACTGACTCTGTTATAGAGTCAAACTGGATATACCGGAGGCTGTGGTAGAACAAAGGACCCTATGGAGAATCCTGGCAATTCTGGACAATGTTTCTGACCCTCCGCATGCCACCTTGGCTGAACAGAGGGGCATTTTTAGTAATAAACTAAGACAAGTGTGCTGCTCCAAAGAGTGTGATATGAGGTCATTCTTACCCTCAGCCATGAGGCTCTATAATGAGTCAATCTATAATGAGTCAATCGCTGGGGAAGCGATGAACCCTTCCTGTTAGACTAGTAATTCTTTTCTAATTCTTTACTTCTCTTCTAATATTCGTATATCTGTGCACTTATAATGTTACTGTCACACTCCTTTAGGATCAATAATGAATCTATCAATATTCTGGTGTTTATCAATGACAGAAACTAATCGGAGTTTCCATATACACAATGTAGGTACGAGACCAGGTCTGAAGCTGGAAATCCCATCGACCATCTACAAAGCTGAAGTGAAGGGTCTGATGGAGAAGTCTCCTCATGGTTGGACGAATGCGGATTCAACAACACTCACACCATCCATGACACAGAAGCCCACCTGACAGGCACCCCATCCATAACCATTCACTCACTCCACCACTGATGCACAGTAACAGCAGTTTTTACCATGTACGGGGCACACTGAAGCGACTCATCAAAATTTCTTGACAGCATCTTCCAAAGCTTGTCTCTGTAACCTCCCTCCCACCCTCTCCTGCCCAGGCAGTGCCCCTGTCCCTCTCCTTGTACAGATCGAGCGTACATTATGGAGGCTGATTGTGGGCCTCCACAGCTGCCTCCGGTAACAAATTCCACAAATTCACCACTCCCTGGCTAAAGAAATTGAATTGAATTTATTTTATTACTTAAGTCCTTCAAATATATGAGAAAAAAATGTCATTATGTTACATCTCTGTTCAAAAGTGTAATGTGAAATTATAGTAATTTACAATGTCACTGCAACTCTATTTTAAATGAATGCCCCTCTATCCTGAGGCTGTGCCCTCTTGTCCTAGACTCCCCCACCATGGGAAACATCCTTTCCACATCTGCTCTGTCTAGGCCTTTCAATATTCGAAAGGTTTCAATGAGATACCCCCTCATCCTGCTAAATTCCAGCGAGTACAGACCCGAAGCCATCAAACGTTCCTTTCGTCCCCAGAATCATCCTTGTGAAACTCATCTGAACTTTCTCCAATGCCAGCACATCTTTCCCTAGATTAGGAGCCCAAAACTGTTCACAATACTCAAGGTGAGGCATCACTGGTGCCTTATAAAGCCTCAGCATCACATCCCTGCTCTTATATTCCAGGCCTCTTGAAATAAATGCGACCACTGCATTTGCCTTCCTCACTACCGACTCAACCTGCAAGTTAAACTTTAGGTTGTTCTGCACAAAAACTCCCAAGTCCTTTTGCATCTCAGGTTTTTGGATTTTCTCCTTATTTAGAAAATAATCTGCACATTTATTTCTATTATCAAAGTACATGACCATGCACTTTCTTGCCCATTCTCCTAATCTGCCTAAGTCTTTCTGGAGCCTTCTTGTTTCTCAACACTAAACTTCATATCATCTGCAAATTTGGCCACAAAGCCATCTATTCCACCATCTAAATCATTGATATACAGCATAAGAAGAAGTGGTCCCAACTCCGACCTCTGCAGAACACCACCAGTCACCGGCAACTAACCAGAAAAGGATCTTTTTATTCTCACTCGCTGCCTCCTACCAATCAGCCAATGCTCTAATCATGCTAATAACTTTCCTGGAATACCATGGGCTCTTAACTTGATAAGCAACCTTGTGTGTGGTACCTTGTCCTCTTATCTATCCTCACATACAAACAAGCTGGATGAATTCAGCAGGTTGGGCAGCATCCGTTAAAATGTGCAGTCAACGTTTCGGGCCGAGACCCTTCGTCAGGACTGAATGCAGATTCATCAGGTCTCGGCCAGAGTCCAATGATTCGTGAAGGATCATTACTAATGCTTCCACAATCTCTACCGCTGCCTCTTTCAGAACTCTAGGATGCAGTTCATCTGGTCTGGGTGACTTATGTACCTTTAAGCCTTTCATTTTTGACCACCTTCTCCCTTCTCTTCTCTCACACCCTTCAACACCTGACACATTGCTACTGTCTTCCACAATGAACACTGATGCAAAATACTCACTTCGTTCACCTCCCATCCCCATGTCCCCCATTATTAGTTCTCCAGCCTTATTTTCTAGTGGTCCTATATACACTCTCATCTTTTATTTTTTATATAATTGAGAAAGCTTTTTCTATCCACCTTGATATTGCTTGCTAGCTTGCTTTCATATTTCATCTTTTCCCTCCTAATGATTCCTTTGGTTGCTTTCTGTAGGTTTTTAAAAGCTTCTCAATCCTCTATCTAACAGTAAATTTTTTGCTTTGTTGTATGCCCTCACGTTTGCTTTTACATTTGTCAACCATGGTTGTATTATTTTGCCATTTGAGTACTTCGTTATTTCTGGAATACATCTATCCTGCACCTTTTCCCAAAAACTCAAGCCACTGCTGCTCTATCATCCCCGCCAGCATCTCCTTCCAATTTACTTTGACCAATTCCTCTCTCACACCACTGTGATTCCCTTTACTCCACTGAAATACTGCTACGTCAAATTTCCAGTTGAACTCATATTGTGATCACTGTCTCCAAACGGTTCCTTTACCTTAAACTCCCTAATCTCCTCCAGTTCATTACATAATACCCAATCCAGTATAACTGATCCCCTAGTAGGCTCAATGACAACCTGCTGTAAACAGCCATCTCACAAACATTCAAATTTACTCTCTTGAGATCCATTAGCAACCTGATTTTCCCAACCTACCTGCATTTTAAAATCTCCCATGACACTGCCCTTTTGACACACCATTTTTATTTCCATTGTAATCTGTCGTCCACATCCCAGCTACTGTTTGGAGGCCTGACTATAACTGCCATCAGGGTCTTTTTACCCTTGCAGTTTCTTAACTCAACCCACAAGGATTCAACATCTTCCGATCCTAAGGATCCTGTCTTTTCTAATGATTTGATGCCATTCTTTACCAGCAGAGTCACGTCACCCCCTCTGCCTACCTTCCTATCCCTCTGATTCAACGTGTAACCATAGACATTCAGCTCCCAACGGCAACCATCCTTCAAGCACGATTCAGTGATGGCCACAACATCATACCTGGCAACCTGTAAAAGTGCAACAAGATCATCCACCTTATTTCTTGTACTCCATGCACTGAGATATAACACGTCGAGTACTGAATTTGCGACCCTTCTTGATTCGGCAACCCTAATGCATTGATACTCATCCGGCTGGCTGCAATTTTGTCCTGTCATCTGCCTGCCCTCCCTGACTGTCTGCACGCTAACTTTGCTTTTTTACCATCCGTCTTATCCTGAGTCCCTTCACTTGGTTAAACACGTGCCTGCTGAACCCTGGCACTTCATGTAACTTGACCGCCCGACCGCCACCCGCCATGTGAGATCTGAATATCAGGAGAGCAGGTCACCCGGGATCACTGCGTCAACTGAAAGGTGGAATAGGTTAGGACTTTATTCCCTCAAGCTTTGCAGAATGAGGTGAATTGATAGAAACAGGCAAAATTATGAAGGGAATAGACAGGGAAATGCAAGCAGGCTTTTTCCACTGAGCTTGGGTGAGACGAGCACGAGAGGTCATAGGTTAAGTGTGAAAGGTGAAAGGGGAGCCTCTTCACCCTGAGGGTGGTGCGAGTGTGGGAAAAGCTGCCAGCAGCAGTGGTAGATGTGGGGTCAATCGCGACATTTAAGAGCAGTTTGGATAGTATATGCATAGGAGGGACGTGCAGGGCTATGGCCCAGGTGTGACGCAATGGAACTGGGCAGAATAATTCAGAACGGACTAGGTGGGCTGAAGTGCTCTCCGACTCTATGACCAAGTCCCCTAGAGCAGCTCAGGAGAAGCGGAAGCAGGAGCCACTCTTCACCACCCTCTGGGAACCAACCCTACCCCTCCAGTGGCATACCGAGCGCTCAGCACCCAGGAGGACACAAAGAGCCTCGGACATGGGCTGGATGAACAGTTGCCCTGGATACCTCCAGGCTTGTAGTGGGCACTACTGGGGGGGGGGGGACATCCTGTCCAGGACACCATACACCCAGTCACCATTGCACCCTGTAGCAGGATCCCAGTTAATCTCTTCATCCCAGATTCTCTGGCTGATCCTTCTCCTACATCCACGACCTTCCCATTAACAATCTATGCTACCATTCCCTGGTCTTCCCATGTCATTCCTTCTCTGGACTCTGACAGGATCACCACTTACGCTGGGCTTTTCCAGGTTTCTTTTGCCTCCCAAATGCTGCTGCTCTACAGAGATTGGCCAAGAGCAGCGATTCCCATGCTGGGGGGTGGGGGGGTGAGGCGGGGTGGTACGCATTTTAGGGCTTTGAGTACGTTCTTAAACCTTTTCCTCTGTACCCGCTTATAACCACTTGCAAATACTCACTCTGAGCTCCCTCGCAGTGAGTCTGGTGTAAGCAAATAGAATGGACGGCCACTGCAGCCCTTAGAACCTCATTGCTCTTATTGGATTCGGCTGTGGGCCTGGGGAGAGGCCGCTGAGCTGGTTCACTTACCCAATTTAAATGCCGGCCCAGATCGGGGGCGAGAGCTGATTTCACTCGCTCCCTGCGATCTTCTTGCCTCTCTCCAAGACACTGGAGCCTTTCATTGTTCCACTGTTAAACGCTGGGCCAGATAAAGGGTGTGGGGACAAGAGCTGATTTCCCCCGTTCTCCGCGATGGCCATCTCCATGGCACTGAGGCTATGAAGACTGCCCTGGCTGTAGTGCTCTGTGCTGCTAATATGATGAACTGAGAAGTGAGGCTTTGGGCCTACTCTGGCCGCTCCAGGGTTGGGATCTGAGGCCTCAGTTTTGATTCGGAATGCTGTTACAAGATTTGTGTTTTTCTTCTGCCTCTTGCACGTCAGGTGTTGCTCTTTTCTTTTTATTCTTGTTCTTGAATTGGGCTCTTTTGGGTTTCTTGCTCTGTGGCTACCTGTGAGCAAGTAAGCCTCAAGGTTGTACAATGTAAGCATTCTTTGATAATAAATGTACTTGAATCTGTCTGTGGATTTGAAGGGCTTTTCAGGGACCGCACTAGTGGTACCTCTCCAATAAGATGGACTTGGTGTCTCGGGAATGTACATCGGGGCAGATCGTCGCCACCTGCTAGAAGACGAGCTTTGAGACACGTTGGAGGCCCAGATCCTCAAACACAGATTCGGAGTTCTCCGAGGAGGCTCCTGAGGCCTGGGAAATGCTGCATGTTTTCCAAAGTCTCAGCATAAACCTTCACTGTTCACTGTTGTAATTGTGTAGCAGGACAAGTGGAGAGAGGACCTATGTTTTGGGAATGGTTGCTGCACGACAATTCAGGTATTTCAGTGAAGCGGATTCTGAACGGCATATACAGAAACATAGTCTGTGTACAGTAGCTCACTGCCTGAGGCTGGAGTGACAGAGGTTCTGTGGGTTGCAGGTTCAGGAATTACCCTGTCGTCCTGGGAATCGGCTCCACTGCAGCAGGAGACTCCTGAATTCAGAGGAATTGCATGGACAGCCGGTGGCCATGGGATTCCAGTGACTTTTAAAGGTTTCCTCTGCACCAGACCTTGTCATCATCACCAAGACCAGTGACGTCCTTGTCCATCTCTAATTGTCCCTGAGCACAGGATGGAGACACTTCAGTTCAAAGTCAGAATCAGGTTTAATATCATCGGCATACATTGTGAAATTTGCTAACTTTGTGCTAGCAGTACAACGCAATACATAATAATAGAGAGAAAATAAAACTGTGAATGACAGTATCTATACATTTAATAATTAAATTAAATTAAATAAGCAGTGCAAACAAGGAAATTAAAAAGTAGTGAGTTCGTGTTCATGGGTTCAATGTCCATTCAGAAATCAGATGGCAGAGGGGAAGAATCATTGGGGGTGTGTGACATCAGGCTTCTGTACCTCCTCCCGGATGGTGGCAATGAGAAGAGGGCATGTCCTGGGTGGTGGAGGTCCTTAATGATGGACGCCGCCTTTCTGACACACCTTCATGGGGTGTATGGACTAAAAGAATAGGCCGAAGCCTTTCCGAGGAAGTATGGCAATACTGTACTGTCATGTGGAAATGGTGTTGAAGACTGTCCTTTCTGATGGGTTATCTGCTTGGTCCTCAAACCAAGAAGGCGCTGTCTGTGTGGAGTTTGCACATTGTCCCTGTGATTGCTCCTGATCCCCGCCATTTCCCAAACATTTTTTTGTTTATTGAGGTACAGAGTAGAACAGGCCCTATTGGTCCTTCGAACCGTGTTGCCCAGAAACTCTCAATTTAATCCTAGACTAATCCTGGGACAATTTACCTGCCTGTCCCTGTATTAAATGAAATTTTATGACATTTGCAGTTTAACATCACCAGCGAAAGTCATGAATTTTGCAGCAGCAATGCAATAGTCATAGAGAGAAAAACTGACCACAGTGTTTCCTCATTTCGTTTTCTCTCTAGCACCATTGTACTGCTTCTGCAAACTTAACAAACTTCATTACTTATGTTAGCGATATTAACAATGAAATATAATTAAACAGGTAGTGCAAAAAAAAGGAAATTAAAAAAAGTAGTGAGGCAGTACTCATGGGTTCAATTTCCATACAGGAATCGGAGGGGAGAGGGGAAGAAGCTGTTCCTGAATCGCTGAGTGTGTGTCTTCAGGCTCCTGTATCTCCTCCCTGATGGCAGAGGGGAAGAAGCTGTTCCTGAATCGCTGAGTGTGTGTCTTCAGGCTCCTGTACCTCCTCC
>JAUOBT010000578.1:12568366-12579836 GCA_032362145.1 Hypanus berthalutzae
TGTTGTTGCTGTTGTTGTTGTTATTATTATTGTTGTTGCTGTTTTTGTTGTTATTGTTGTTGTTGTTGTTACTACTACTGCTACTACGACGACGACGAATTGACGGGAATAGTTTTTGTACGCAAGTGTTAAGTTTCGAAAAAGAGCATACTGAGGCCATTGTGAGTGGGTTTTAGATCAGGTCCTTTATCTCGGCACGTTGTCTCAGAGTGAGAATTGGAAACGGATCAGAAACAGCTTACAGACACCGTCCCCATCACACTCCGATCCGTAACAGGGGGTAGAACCGCTGGACTCTGTTGCAAGCTTGGTCCACCCTATCTGCCTCGCTCCCTCTCCTGCCGCTGAGAGCGGGCCCGAGGCCCTGCTAATTTCGGGCTGATCAGTCACAGGGCAGATGGCGACGGCGAGCCTGACGCCAAGCTGAGCTGAATTCTTCCCCGTCGTTTTACATTCACACTTACACGTGGCAGCAACGAGGATCAGAATCCATGAAATCGTTCGCGTTGTCTCCATTCTCCGAAAAAGGATTTACTCGTCCCTCGCGTCTGAAGTGATTCTGCCAAAGTGATTCTTCTTTTTTTTTTCAGATGAGACCTGCGTTACAGTAACACAGAAAAGAAAGAATATCAGGATCAGTGGGCGTAGTCAATATTTAAATTAGTACAGGGTCGTCCAATATATTGAGGTCCCGTCCCCTCCCTCACTCCCTTTCTTCCCCCTCACCTCTCTCCCCACCTCTCTCTCTCTCTCTTTCTCTCTCTCTCCCCCTCCCTCTCTCCCTCCATCTCCCTCTCTATCCCTCTCTCCCTCTCTTCAGACTGAATTCCCCCTGTATAACCTTTCTCTCTCTCCCCCCAACCTCTCTCTCTCTCTCCCCTCAGTTTGAATTCATTGTCTAACCTCTTTCTACTCGGAGTGATGTGGAAATGCAATGATTGCCAGTGCCTGTCAGTGCATTTTTTTTTGCTTTGATGAGTGGTTTACTAAAAGGGGCAGATTAAATAAAATATCTCTTCCCCAATTGAGGTTTCCTCAAATATCTGCAACTGCGATCTGTCAACAGATGTCAGCTACAGAAATCTTATTCCTCGCTCTTCATTTCTTTAGTATATGTGACATTGGGAAGTTGGATTTATCCTTAGACTCCCTAATTCATTCACAGCATTCTCTCCATCTGCATTCTTCATTCTGAGTTAGAAACAGCAACACAAAAGTGAATGGTTCAAAGTCAAAGTAAATTTATTGTTAAAGTGCGTATATATTGCCATATACAAACTTGAGATTAATTTTTTGCAGGTATTTCCAGGGGAAAAATGAAATACAATAGAATTGATGAAAAACCATACATAACAAAGATAAATTCCCAGAAAGTAGGCCTGCAGGTTGAGTCCTGCTGAAGGGTCTCAGCCCGGAACATCAAAAGTACTCTTTTTCATAGATGTTGCCTGGCCTGCTGAGTTCCTCCAATATTTTGTGTGTGCTGTCATTGGTTGGGTAATCAGTTCAGTGCTGAGGAAAGATCCAGGAGCCAATGCCGATCCAGGAGCCTGATGTTTGTAGGAAAAGAACTGTTCCTGAACCTGGAGGCATGAGCCTCAAGACTCCTGCACATGCCATCCGATGGTAGTAGATGGAAGAGAGGGAGATGGGTCTTACATAGGTAGATAGGTTGAGTGGGGGGACTTGGCTGGCACAGAGTAGTAGGGCTGAACATCAGCATTTTCCACCCTTGGGTTTTAGCAATTCAATCTGCCTCAATGCCCTCTTTTCTGGTGATAGCTCAACTTCCTGTTCTTCAATGTGTCATACCTGCATTCCTGAGAGTCCAGTTTGCCATATCCTTCAGGGGATCATAAAATCATTTTTTCATTTACTCAGATGATTGCAGCGATTGTAGTTCAGAAGAAGTATATCAGATAAAGTGTCTAATAGTTGGAGTGTAGAGAGAGTAGAACAGTTGGCTCCCAGCATGCATCCTTGTGATAAGCCTATGTTGATTGTCAGTGAGAAGGAGATATTATTATTGCCAATCTCTACTGGTCTAGGTCTCCTGTAAAGAAAGTTGAGGATACATTTGCAGAGGGAGGTACAAAGGCCCAGGCTTTGAAGGTTGTTGATTAGTCTGGAGGATATGATGAAATTTTATGTTGAGCTGTAATCAATAAACAGCAGCCTGACATACAGTAGGTATTGTTATTGCCCAGGTGATCCTAGGCCAAATTGAGAGCCAGTGAGATTGCATCCACTGTAGACTTATTGTGGCGAAAGGCAAATTGCAGTGGTCCGGGTTTTTGCTTAGACAGGTGTTGATTCTGGCCATGACCAACCTCTGAAAGCATTTCATCGCAGTAGATGTGAGTGCAATTGGGTAATAGTCGTTGAGGCGACTCACCCTGCTCTTTATTCATTCAAAAATGGAGGTTGTTCTGAAGAACAAAATTATGGAAATGTACAGCTTGAAAACGAGTCTGTTTTCCCACCATGTCCAAGCTGACAGTTCACCCATTTGCTCTAATCTGATTTACCTGCACTAAATCCATATAATGTCTTTCCTGTTTAAATGCCTGTCTAAACACCTCTTAACCATATCTGACTCTGCCATCTCCTTTGGCAATCAGACCCAGGTGTCAATCATTCTCTGTGTAAAAAATGTATCCATCAAATCCTCTTTAAAACTCTATCCTATTACCTTAACTCTATAACTGCAATGGAAAAAATAGATTCTCACTATCTATCTTTTCTATACTTTTTATAATTTTTGAGCTATTAAGACCACTAATTATGAAATGAAGCATGTGATTTTCTCATAAAATGTTACATTCTCAACAAGTCAGTCAGCATCTACGGAGGGAAATAAATAGTCAACATTTTGGATCGAGACCCTCTGTCAGGACTGGATAGGAAGTGGAGAGAATCCAGAATAAGAAGAAAGCAGGAAGGCAAGGAGTACAAATTGGCAGGTGATAGGTGAGACCAGGTGATGTTAGAAACTGGTAGGTGGATAAAGTAAAGGGCTGAAGAATCTGATAGGAGAGGGCAGTGGATCATGGAAGAAAGGGAGGGAGGAGAGGAACCAGAGGGAGGTGATAGGCAACTGAGGAGTTAAAGATTTCCTGCCCTAAGTTGTATTTCTTCCTATAACACAGTCACGTGGACTTCAGTTTCAGAAAGAGAGCACTGCACATGGCCAGGACACGAGAGACTGGGCCCATATACGGTCATCATACACAGAATCCATGTCCCTTCCTCTTCAGCCTCCAGTGTCCTGTGACCCTGCCCCCCCACCCCCACATCTGAGCAACCACACGACATTTAGCGCTGCTGACTGGCGCACTGCGGGCTGCAGGAGTGCCTGCTGAGGGATGCACCGGAACCTGGTGCAGACACTGCAAGGGTGTCTTCCTCCACTACTGGACAAGGAAGGACCAAGTCGGGCGAGGAAGCCCTTCTGTTATTGTAGTAGAATCCCACACCAAGGGGCTTACATGAGTGGCGACTGTGCTCTCGGTTTTAAAGAATATAAACTCCTCAAAGCATCTACCATGAATGCAAGAATGAAAAGACTTTGCGCGGTTTATTCAGGAAAATATTTTTTATTACAAGTGAAGTTCTCTTTATAAAAAAGACTTTTCTTCCCCCCCTGCCCGCCCGCGTTCGGCAGTCACATGCAGGACTGGACGCGCAAGTACACGCTGCACAGTACCCCGAACAACAACAAGAAGCGGAAAGTCTCGCTGCTCTTCGATCACCTGGAGCCGACGGAACTTGCCGAGCACCTGAGCTACCTGGAGTTCAAATGCTTCTGCCGGCTGTCGGTGAGTGTGGTACGATCATCCCGGGGGCCAAGCCAGTGTCCGGTTGCCTGCCCCTAGTTGCCCTGGGGAAGGTGGCGGCGAGATGCCCTCTTGAACCGTTGCCGTCTCTGAGGTGTGGGTTGTGTATCAATGTGCATATTACAGAGCTAGAAAACATAGTGCCGTGTAGTTTTCAAGCTGTGTAAACATTTACGACTCAAAGCAATGGTTGGTTTGCGCAGCTGTAAAAAAAAATTGGAGAGGATGTTGCACGTAAGAGTCCTTAATGGACCTTTTTAGAACATAGAACAATACAGCACAGTACAGGCCCTTCGGCCCACAATGTTGTGCCGACCCTTGAACCCTGCCTCCCATATAACCCCCCCACCTTAAATTCCTCCATATACCTGCCCAGTAGTCTCTTAAATTTCACTGGTGTATCTGCCTCCACCACTGAATCATGCACCAACCACTCTCTGAGTGAAAAAAAAGCGGAGTTTCTATCTCCACACACCCACCACTCTCTCTGACATCCCCTCTATAGTTCCCTCTAATCATCTTAAAATTATACCCTCTCATGTTAGCCATTCCACCCTGGGACAGAGCTGCAAGCTCTCCATGCTACCCGTCCCTCACGTTGTCTTGAACACTTCGATCAAGTCACATCTGATCTTCCTTCTTTCCAAAGAGAAAAACCCTAGCTCACTCAATCTTTCCAGAAAGCCCACAATACTTTTAGGGAGAATTTCCGCTCTTTTTGGGAGATGGCAGAGGAAGCTTTTTTTTCACGTGGAGAGCAGAAGGTGTGTGAATGTACTGCCGGAGTAATGGTAGAGAGAGAGACACGGGGGGACATTTAAAGACTTTTAGGTAGATACATGGAGTAAAGAAGGGCTAGGTGGGACTAGATTGACCTTGGAGTGAGTTAAAAAGTCAACACAACATTGTAGACAGAAGGGCCAGATTTTTGCTGTAAATTCTACGTTCTATATACTTAGGGTGAGACTAGAACTAGCGTCCATAGGTTTAGAAGGAAAGGCAAAATGTTTAACAGGAATCTGAGCGGGGGACTGCTTCACTCACTCATCGGTAATGGAGCGGAATGAACTGCCAGCAGAGCTGGTGGATGCTGGTTCAATTGTAAACTTTAAGAAAAGTTTGGATAGGCAAAAAAGATATGGTCCAGGTTCAGGGAGATGAAACCAGGCAACTCAGACAAGGCTGGCATGGAGTAGAGAGGCCAAAGACTCCCTGTCTGTGCAGTAGTGGTCTATGACTATGACTGTATGGTCTATGACATCACCAGTTTAAGAACAGTTACTACCCCTCAACCATCAGGCTCTCCTCTCAACTTCATTTGCCCCACCTTTGAAATGTTCCCACAACCAAAGGCCTCACTTTCAAGGACTCTTCATATCATGTTCTCAATATTTATTGCCTATTAATTTACTATCATCATTTCTTTCTTCTTGTATCTGCAGTTTGTCGTCGTCTGCACTCTAAGTACCCAAGGTGGTGCAGTCTTTCACTGATTCTGTTGTGGTCATTATTCCACAGATTGATTATGACCGCAAGAGAATAAACCTCAGGGTTGTATATGGTGACATGTAGGTTCTTTAATAATAAAGCTTACTTTCAGCTTGAAAGACCAGCCCAGGGACGACAGAGGAACGGTGATAAATTTCCAGGTCAGGATGGCGGCCGACTTCCAGGTGGTGGCGTTCCTCATGCTCCTGCTGCCCTTGTCTGGGCTGGTAGGGGTCGTAGGTTTGGAGGTTGTTGCCTAAGGACGTCTGGCGAGTTGCTGCAGACGGTGTAAAGCACTGGGCGGCGTCGGTGGTGGTGGGAGGGAGTGACTAGTTCTGGGTGGCTTGCCCGTCAAGTGGGCTGCTAGGTCCCAGGTGAGTGGGGAGTGCTCCATCACAATCACGCCTTGGGCCTTGAAGATGGAAGGCAGGCTTTGGGGAAATCGGGAGTGGGTTAATCCCCACAGGACTCCCAGGCTCTGTCCTGTCCCTGCAGCCACGCTCTGTGTATGTCTAATCCAGGGAACCCCCAAGAGAATTGTTATTGTACTTATTTATTTAATTTAGTGACAGAGCACAAAGTAGGCCCTTCAGGCCCTTTGAGGCATGTTGCCCCCGCAACCCTAACTCCAGCCTAATCCCAGGAGAACATACAATGACCGATGAACAATAACATGCCTGGTATGTCTTTGACGGTGGGAGGGGACCACAGCACCGGGGGAAAACCCTCGCATTCCACAGGCAGGCCACGCAGAGGCTCCTTACAAAACGGCACCAGAACTGAACTCTGCACTCCCAGGACACGCCCGAGCTGTAGTAGCGTCACACCGACTGCTACGCTACCCTGGCGACACACACAAAATGCTGGAGGGACTCAGCAGGCCAGGCAGTGTCTATGGAAATGCCCAGTTCCTCCAGCACTTTGCGCGCGTTGCTTGGATTTCCAGCGTCTGCTGGTTTTCTCGCCCCTGACGCTACCCTGGCGCCCAATTGACAGTGGGGGATTCCGTATTGAATTTCAGGGGGTGAGAACTGCATTACTTGACCAAGGAGGATAAAGGTTATTGTGGACCTTTGGTGGGGTATTTGGACGCTGTATATTACCCCTAGTGTGTAGCGTAGTGGTGGAATCTGGGAGAGTTGATGGGAGAGAATAGATTACAGGGAAAACTTGTGAGGAATGGGATGTTCTGTGAGCTAGCAGAGACCTGACAGGCTGAATGGACTCCTGCATCAGAAGAAAATGTGGAGAAAGAAGCTGTAGATTTAGCATAGTGAGCAGAAACAGGCCGCTCATCCCCTTGTGTCTGGTGTACCGTTCGCTCAGGCCATGGGCAACCTCATACCCCATCGGTAACCATAAATCTTCTGGTTACATAAATATCAGCTGCAGACTCTCTAGGATGAATGGAGGGCAAACCTTCCTGCTGCAAATGTGGCCACTCCCACCACTTCCAACAGGGAGCCAGGTCCCACTGGCCATCGGCCTTGGCCTCAAAGCCCCACCGTCACCCACCCTTAGTCAGGAAGGGGGCACACTCACGTCCAAAGCTCGGTCGCGGCTTCAATTCCCACTCCAGAGGTTCGAGCTTAGGCCGCGGGCTGATGTTTAGCGCAGTCACAAGGGAGCCCATCCCTGTCAGCACCGCCATCTTTGTTAAGCCAAGGCCCCGTCCGCCAGCCGGGTGGATGAGAAGGCATCACTTGGAGGAAAAGCTGCAAGCATTCTCTTCAATACCAACCTTTGTCTCAAAAAAGATATTTTCTGCATTAATTCTGTCTCTGGGAGCTTGCTGTGCACAGTAGTAGCCAAATTGCCTACCTTAGTTATTTCATT
Organism: Hypanus berthalutzae; assembly: GCA_032362145.1. Lineage (NCBI taxonomy): Eukaryota > Metazoa > Chordata > Chondrichthyes > Myliobatiformes > Dasyatidae > Hypanus > Hypanus berthalutzae. Next base: position 12,575,527 of record JAUOBT010000578.1, read on the forward strand.
CATAGTCCCTGCCCTAGTACATCACCAGCACCAGTCCACCCACCATCAAAGGAATAGATTGTATATTTAGTAAGCTGCCAGAAAAAGGCCAGCAGTGTGTACAAACTCTTTACAGGTGACGTCCGAATTGAACTCGGAGCTCCAAAGCATTGTGCAAAATTGAACCTGGGCTAAGTTTCCCATCCGTTTACAGGAGCACTGTGCGTGTACCATGAGTGCTTCACACCCCGGTACCTCCTTAGAAATCATTTCGCGAATTCCGCGGGTGATCTGTGGTCTGAGGTGAGACCAGTCACTGTTGTCAGGGGTAGAACTTTGCTCTCGCTCTCTGCTCTGCCTGCTTTGGGACTGAGGCACCCCGCTATTAAGATAGGATAGGTACAGGAAGATCGAACATAGAAATCTACCAACATTACAGGCTCTTCGGCCCACAATGTTGTGCCAACCATGTAACCTACTCTTGAAACTGCCTAGAACTACCCTACTGCTCCATGTACCTACCTAAAAGTCTCTTAAAAGACCCTATTGTATCCTCCTCCACCAACGTCACTGGCAGCCCATTCCACGCACTCATCACTCTCTGCGTAAAAGACTTACCCTGACATCTCCTCTGTACCTACTCCGAGCACCTTAAAACTATGCCCACTTGTGTTAGCCATTTCAGCCCTGGGAAAAAGCCTCTGACTATCCACACGATCAATGCCTATCATCATTGTATACACCTCTATCAGGTCACCTCTCATCCTCCATCACTTCAAGGAGAAAAGGCCATGTTCACTCAACCTGTTTTCATAAGACATGCTCCCCAATCCTGGCAACATCCTTGTAAATCTCCTCTGCACCCTTTCTATGGTTTCCACATCCTTCCAGTAGTGAGGCGACCAGAACTGCACTCTTTCGGTAGTATCTATCGTATAGATGTTGGAAAAGGGCCAGCACTGTCATGAAGGGTCCCACCCACCCTGATTACGGGCTGCTTGCCCCACTCCCATCAGGGAAGAGGCTATACAATATCCACACCAGGACCACCAGACTCAAAAACGGTTATGCCCCTCCAGCTGTAAGGCTGGCCAACACTTCCGCCCACTAGAGCACCTACATACACACCACCTCACAGGACTTCATGTACATACAATCACTCTTTGTCTGGAACAGCTACTTGTACATTGAGTTTTATAAGGATTGTTTTCCTATTTATATTTATTGTGTTTTTATTATACTGTTCTTGATGCTTATTGTGTTTCATTGTGCTGCATTTGACCCGAAGTAATAATTATTTTATTCTCCTGTACACTCGTATACTTAAGATCAGTAATAAACCATCTTGAAACTCAAAACAGTGGACGGAACTAAATAAGTGGATGCATAAGCCAGCAAGGTAGCGTAGTGGTCAGCACAACACTTTACGGTGCAGGAGAGCCTGGGTTCAATTCCCGTCGCTGCCTATTAGGAGACTGTATGTTCTCACCATGATCACCATGATTAACCCAAAGTAGGTTAATTGGTGATTGTAAATTGTCCCCTGGGTTTGCTGTCCTGCGCTGTATCTTAATAAATAACTACTTTTTTCAGAAAAGAGGGCGTTTCATTCAGGTGTTTGTAACAACCTCTCCTTTCTTCCAGTACCTGGACTACAGGAGTTACACGGTGAGCGGGTGCGTGCGAGAGAACCCGGCACTGGAGCGGGCCGTGTCTCTGGTGAACGGCATCTCCCAGTGGGTCCAGCTGATGATCCTCAACAGGCCCACTCCAGCCCAGCGAGCAGAGGTCTTCACCAAGTTCATTCACGTTGCTCAGGTATTGCACCTCGGGGCTTGGGCGCCCAGGCTGGCTGGTCGCTCAGCTCCCTTACTCATTGGGGCAACCGAGCCGGATTTAAGGCTCGTCAAAAATAATCACTTTTATTCCCTGAAGAGTTGCAAGACGTGTGATTAAATAAAGGATTTACCACCTTCCCAATTCTGGTTCTCCAGAAGTTCTTCATCCCAGTAAAATCTATCGAAGCACTAACTAGTGTCCCACGGACTGATCTTGGTCACTGCCGATCACTTTCCCAGAGGAGCTTCTCACTGGAACTGCTTGTTTATTCCTTCTCTGGGTCTGGACATCTGACCTGTCCATGAAGAGACTGAGGTTTCTGAGTTTCTTCTGTGCAGGTGAATTTTATAAGAGATTCTGCAAATCCCAAACAGGAGAAAATCTGCAGATGCTGGAAATCCAGAGCAACACGCTGGAGGAACTCAGCAGGTCAGGCAGCATCTGTGGAGAAGAGTCAACAGTCGACGTTTCGGGCTGAGGCCCATCTTCAGGACTGGAAAAAAGGATGAGAAGTCAGAGTAAGGAGGTTGGGGAAGGGGAGGAAGAAGTACAAGGTGATAGGTGGAACCGGGAGAGGGGAAAGGGGTGAAGTAAAGAGCTGGGAAGTTGATTGGTGGAAGAAATAAAGGGCTTGAGAAGGAGGAATTTGATAGGAAAGGATAGAAGACCATGGTAGAAAGGGAAGGGGGAGGAGCACCAGAGGGAGGTGATGGGCAGGTAAGGAGATAAGGTGAGAGAGGGAAATAGGAATGGGGAGTAGTGAAAGGGAGGGGGTCAATTACCCTAAGTTTGAGAAATCGAAGTTCATGCCATCCGGTTGGAGGCTACCAAAATGGAATATAAGGTGGTACACCTACATCCTGAGTGTGGCCTCATCACGGCAGTTGAAGAAGCTGTGGTCTGACATCGAAGTGACAGTGAGAAGTAGAATTGAAATGGATGGTGACCAGGAGATCTTGCTCTTTCTGATAGGTGCTCAGTAAAGTGGTCTCCCAACCTACGTCAGGTCTCACCAGTATACTGTAGGCCACACTGGGAGCACCGTACAGCAAAGGTATCTTGCCAACCAGAAAATTACATATTTATGTCGACTCTATTTCATATTAACCAGCATTCTGTGTGTATTGCTCGAAAAAGGCAACTTTTCACAGATCATGTCTCATAAAGAGCCTGGCTACTCTTTTTCAAGCAACTGGTTGTCCATAACATCTGGATTTTTCCTGAGGTCCATTGTAATTAGTACCTGAGGCCTTGAAATCTGAAAGCACTGGGATTGGTTTAAAGAGAATAATGAGCAGTTCCAAGAGCTAATTAGCCATAAGTGTATACTGCTCTTGGAAAGCAAACTCAAATCTGTCTCCAGGAAAAGGAATCATCTCTACAAGCTCTTGAATTCTAAGGCCCAACCTATGACCAAACAAGCAGATAGTGAGTGGAAAAGATTAAGTAAGGGGAAAATTTCTCTTGAGGTACTGAATAAAATTTGAATGGCAGAAATGGTAAGAATTGGGCCATTGGATACTCCACTGTCCCATATTGGACACCCTTCCCTGACAGGTCAATATGGCTGCTTCTTTACTCCAGTTCTATGTAAGTGTGGCCATGATGTAGGTTACGGTCCCATTTTGTTCTCAGTTATTGAATATTTACCAGCGTACTCAGGGGCAGGTGGAGATGGATGTTGGAAAGTGATGATGACTCAACCCATTTTACTTCTGGACACTTCTTTTGTCTGTATCTCTGGTCTGGAGTTCTGCTGGCTGATCCCATTTGCAGTACTGTTTATTCCTCTGTGGGATCCCACCTTACAGAACAAATTCTCTTAGGAGCCCAGTAGGAAACGTTAGCATTGTTAGGTATAGTTAGCAGATGTTTACTGTATGAATCTTTACTGGAATGATGGATTTTACTTAATTTAATATGTTGCTTAACAAAGACATTCATTGCAATAGTTCATGGCAGATAACACAATTCTTTCAAACATATCTATTAAAAAGTAGCATTTAAGTCTTTTTGATCAGGTCAATGGGAATAAGTCTATCAAATAAATGAACAACTTTGATCTTCCATTCAATAATAATTACAATTCCATAGATGTATGTTTCAGCTTTCTTCTAACTTAATTGGCCTCAGAGAGAGATTGATCAGCTTTTGGCTATTCACAAAATCCACAGAATCTAATTGCTAGTGGCTACCACTAAAACCACAAATAACAACGTTCAACATCACAAATAATTGTGGTATTCATGGTTTCCAAGATGCCCAATCTCCACAAGAGGTGAAGTTTCCTGAAGGCTTCACATATTATATTACAATGCTACAAAGAACAGTGGCGAATCAGACACGAGGAGTGAGAGAAGGAGTGAATCACTCAGGTCGGCAAGTATGCATTAAAAAGCAGTGCATTGTGGGAGTTTTGGCATTTGAACAGTGGTGAATCAGAGATCAGGGTTCAAGAGCAAGTGCAGATTAAAGTAAGTGAAGCGGCCTTT
>JAUOBT010000578.1:15119307-15129550 GCA_032362145.1 Hypanus berthalutzae
CAGTGTGTCCAGTTTGACTCCTGTAACAGAGCCAGCCTTTCTAATCAGTTTATTGAGCCTGTTGGCATCACCCATGTAGCACTAGAATGGGAAGTTTAGAGCATGAGCAGGTTACCTTTCCGAAATATTTTTTCCCCAGCTCGTTGTTAGCTACTGCAGTAATTTTCAAATCAGAGTTCTGGATTCTGAAAATTGATACAGTCATGTTGCAAGTGTGTAAGATGCACACAAGACGCCATTCATTTATTTTTCTCTCCTTCCCAAAGCTTAATGGAAACTAGTGAGGAAAATCTCCATTGCATTCTCAGTGGGTTGCATTCAACAGGAAACATTAACACATTTTATTGATGGGATAAACTTGCCCATATTTTAGAATCAAGTAAATTGATAGTATTTTGGTAACTCTCAGCAACTTGTTTTCTGGACTGGCTTCTTATCTGAATCACAATAAGATGCATTGAATATAGGAGCAACAAAGGATCACATTGCATTTATAACTTGGTACCTGAGTCTGGATCATGGCTCTGAAATAAGTGACGTATTTCCCAGTCCTGATTATACTAATTAACTTTTCAGATTGTGCAGGCTGGATTGCATTCCCAATACAGTAGATTCTGGTTAATTGGGCCTTTGATTAATTGGGACAGCCGCATATGTGGGAACTCTTAACAGAGAAAATAGCCAGGATTTCCTATGTTTATCTGGGACCCTATGTCACTTAATTGGGACAGGAGACTGTTGCCGAATAATTTCTAACTAGCGTCAGTCACATGCACTTGTGTGACACTACACCGTGCCAAGGGCAAACAGTTTTTAAATAGTGTCAGTCGTGGATGCTTGTGTTAAGTTATTCATTTGGGCCAGTCAGTACCCAATTAAAAAGCAGTGATTTTTGACACTGTGCAGGGTGGCAACTAAAGCTGTCCATTATCTGCACTAGGTTTCTGCACTGATTTTGTTCATTTACAGTTAATCAATAGAGCACAGCACCAGACACCGTATGATTTCCTCCGTCAATAACTATTAGGAACTAATACACAGTTTTCTTGCACTTTAGTAATATAGGTAGTGTTTCGGCCCGAAACATCGTCACTACCTCCGCCCATAGATGCTGTCTGGCCTGTTGAGTTCAGCCAGCATTTTGTGTTTGTGACCATATTTACTTGGCAGCTCAAATTAAATAAGCAGGATTGCGTTGTTCTGGGATAAGAAAAATACTCAGGAAAAAAGTCTGTCCCAAAATCTCTGCTTTAGTGATGTTGATTTATGAAACTTGATCATTCTAACCGAGCAACATTGGCTAGCAGCGTGGCACTGAACTAAACTGAATACTACCAGACTCTTGGTTTGAAGTTTGTTATTCTAGATGCTGTTTGATTGCTTATTGCCACTTGCGCAATTTGTTCTTTTCTTGTTTGATGCTTTCGTGGTGTTTCTCTGCTTCGTGGCTGCTTGCAGAAGAATGAATCTCAGAGCTGTATTCTGTACACGATTGGTTGATTGGTTACTCGTCATATCCAACAATGAGTTAAATTTTGTGCAATTCCATTGTGTGTTTGCAGATGGCTACTGAGTCCAAATAGTGAGCAATAGAAATATCTAAAATAAGGACAATGAAACTGTGGTGGACCTGTATACACACTTTGAAGATTCTTTTTGGACAAGATGGTGCCCAGAAAATTATTTAGGCAATCATTTGCATGTAGACCACATGGCTAGGCAGAGCTGAAATGGCATCTATAAATTCACCCATGTCACCATTGTGGTTGGCAGAATTTCAGGTGATGATGAGGAGGCATACAGCAGTGAGACAGATCAGCTTGTTGAGTGGTGTGGCAACAACAACCTTGCACACAATGTCAGCAAGACCAACTAATTGGCAAGTTGTGAGAAGACACATTGAGGGGTCAGCAGCGGAAAGGGTGAGCAGCTGCAAGTTCCTGGGCGTCAACATCTCAGACGATCCAGTCTGGGCCCAACACTGATGCAATTACAAAGAACGTATGCCAGACAGACTTCATTCGGAGATTGAAGAGATGTGGTGTGAAACCAAAGACTATCAAATTTCTCCAGGTGCACGCAAAAAGCATTCTGACTGGTTGCATCCCTGCTTTGTATGGAAGCTCCAATGAGTAGGATCCAAAGAGGCTGTAAACTCAGCCAACTCCATCATGGGCACAATCCTCTCAATCATCAAGGACATCTTCTTCAAAAGGTAGTACCTCAAGAAGACAGCATCCATCCTCACCATCTGAGACATGCCCTCTTCTCATTACTACCACTGGAGAGGTGGTATAAGAGGCCTGAAAGTCTTAGTAACAGCTTCTTTCCTTCACATCAGATTTCCAAAAGGCCCATGAACACTACCTCGCTATTCTTCTTTTGCACCATTTTACTGTAACTCAGAGTAAGTCTTATGTCTTTCAACAACATGTGATAATCTTACTCTGACTTCTCATCTTTCCTCCCCCAGTCCTGACGAAGGGTCTAGGTCCAAAACGTCAACTGTACTCTTTCCCGTAGATGCTGCCTGGCCTGCTTAGTTAATCCAGCATTTTAGTGTGCTTTAAAGCAATAATAAACCTGATTCTGACTTGAAAAAATCTGGTCCACATTACACAATTCACTCAAACCACCAGAAAAGATATGTTTTAAGTATCAGTATACATATGTACATAATGAGATAATCAGTATAGATATGCCCAGAAATAATTTCACTTACTCTGCGTCATTAAGGGAGTACATCTTTCCAATAATCATAGCCAAGAAACACTTTTGAGGAAGTTCATGAAATCACTGATATTAGTAATGTCACAGCAGATCTTTTCAGTCAAACTGCAGAGAAAACTTGGCGACATAATAAAGATCCCATGCAAAGTGACTGTAAAGCTCAGACAGTGACGTAACCAGTCAGGAAAGATTTGGAATACAAATATTCCCTGGAATTGTGGTCTAGAAAGGAAAACAAAACTCAATACTCCGATATTCTAGCAAGTGTGGAAAAATGGAATCTACAGAACCCCACAGGGAAGATTTATAGGAATTTAAGTAAATTGTGAACAATGGATCGGACTGACAAACAAAGGCCTCTTTGCACAAAGCTCTATAGGCAATGAGACAATGAGTGGCACTTAGCACTCAGGAGGAACATCCCAAAAGAGACTTGCCCCAGACCACACAGATTTCCCTTTAAATTTCACTGCTGTCTAAACATATGAATTGACCAGAGATCAAACAGAACAGTTCAAAATTGTTTTAAATAAGTCAAATTCAAAAATTGAGAAAATTTATTGATTAAATTGGTGGAACGGAGTTGCGTCTCTACCAAAGGAGGTGTAAGGCGCTTCTTCCCTCCGCTAGCCTGCAGGTCACCCTTGGGCAAGGTGTAGCACCTGCTCAGCCCAGAATCAGGGTCATGTGAAGCCATGAGAGCAGGTCATGGATGGTCATATGAGCAGCTGATAAATGGTTATGCGACCTCTGACACCAGGCAGAAAATCTCTGAAGAGTATCAATAATGGCTGGGGTCACTGGTCTTGTAAAGACACTGCCCAGAAGGTCATGGATACACCATGAATATCCAAGTCATGCAACACAGCACATGATGACAAAAACAATGATGACTGATTAAACTTCCTAAAAGCAAATTCAAGCACTATAAATTTATAGCTGTAAGATCAAGTAAAATAAAACCAAATCACTTACTTACACTTAGCATTTCAAAGTTGGTAAGCCCATGATATAAATTGCATAGCATTTGTCAGCCATAAAAGTATGCTGACTCTCAACTCAATATATTTGTGCTCATTCCAGAGATGGAGTGGGAGTTAGATTTCCCTGAGTGATCTCCAGCTTGTGTCTGACTTGTGTGCTGTGGGGCACAGGCACAGGAGTCAAATCAGGAAGCTTGCAAAGAGGAGCTTGCTGCACTAGGCCATCAAGAAGGTTGCACATAGCATCATTGCATGCTGATAAAGAAACCACCCGCAAATGCTCGCGAAATCCAGCATTGAAATTACAATCAGCATCTAGTAGTATGCATAAACACAAAGGAGAAACTATTAAGTAATTCCTTGAAAATGGCGCCACAGGTAAATGGTGTCACAAATAGCACTCTTGGTAAAGTGGCCTTCATAAATCAATGTATTGAGTGCAGGAGTTGGGAAGTTACGTTGAAGATATACAAAAACGGTGGTGAAGCTAATTTGGAGCATTGTGTGCAGTTCTGGTCACCAAGCTACAAGACAGACATCAATACAATTGAAAGAATACAGAGACAATTAACAAGGATGCTGCCGGAATTTGAAGACCCGAGTTACAAGAAAAGGACAAATAGTCCCTGCAGCATAGGAGATAGAGAGATTTGACAGAGATATATAAAATCATGAGGGGTATAGATAGTACAAATGTAAGCAGGCTTTTTTCCATTGAGGTTGGGTGAGAATAGATCTAGACATTATGAGTTAAGTGTGATAGGTGAAATGTTTAAGGAGAACATGAGGGGGTAGTTCTACACTTAGAGGGCAGTGAGTGTGGAATGCACTACCAACAGAAGTGGTGGATGGAGGGGTCGATTTCAACATGGATGGGAAAGGTATGGAGAGTGCATGTCAAGAGGATAAGCAGCGTAATTGTTTTGCAGTGACTAGATGGGCCAAAGGGCCTATTTCATTTATGTACTGCTTACGACTCTAAGTAGATGCAGAAAAACTGAAGGCAAATAGATCAAACTTGAAAATGCTTGGTCCTCTACATGACAAGATGTTGTCTCATCATCTAATCAGGGGTTCCTAACCTTTTTAATTCCATGGACTAACACAACTAAGTAAGAGCCCAGGTTCGGACCCCCTGATTCGAAAAGATACAAGTAAAGCAACAAGCATGCAGCATGGCTGAGTAGAAGTGTATGCAGTGTTGAAGCTTTTCAAGGGAACCAAAGTGGTAAACTGGAGAATTGGCTCGTGAGAAACAGAAAACTGTGACATGGAAACAGAAAGATATTAGCTGCAGTTAATGCAGCAGGAGAAACTACACAGGGGAATTAAAACAAAATAGCAGCAAAATTAAAGTATTTTGCTTGACTAACAGTCAACCAAATGGAAACAATGGAGTTGTACAGGTCTAGAGTGAATGAGCAACACAAAATACACTATTATAAAACTAGTCATAGACGCACAATGAGATAATGCACAGAAAGAGACCAGTGGCCAAGTGAGTCTACACTTCATCAATCAAGCACTTACAGTAATACTACATTAATTTAATTTCCAAATACTTCAATCAGCTCACATTGATTCCACCATCCACTCAGGACAATTAACCTATACATCCCACACAATTTTTGGAATGTGGTAGGGAAGTAGAGCCCTTGAAGGAAACCCAAACGGTCACAGGAGAATGTGCAAATTCTAAACAGACAGCACTGAAAGTCAGGTTTGAACTCAGGCTTTTGATCTATTAGCTGCACAACGTGCTGCCCAAGTATCTGACAGACTAAAGCCACTAGAAGTCAATGAATTGACAACCTGCATCCCAATGTTTTAAAAGAGGTGACCACAAAGATGAAGGATGTACTCATGTCAACCTCCTTAGTTTCAGATTTTGGAATGCCCAACACTACTTAATAAAAGAGGGAGATAGAGAAAAACACATCCAAAAGAAAATAACAATAGAACTGGGCAGATATATGCAAGGGAGATCTTATTTGTCGAAATCATTTTCCCCCTCTAGATTGTAACCAGGAGAAAGGATAAGGCATCCAGAAGGGCTTCAATAAAGTGCCTCTCAAAATATCATTAATCAAAAGTGTGTATGGTACTGGGAGTAATACACTTGTATGGATGCAGATTTGTTACTAGACATAAAAGTTGAAAGTTCAAGTAACTTTTTTAATATGTCACTATATACAACCCTGAGATTCATTTTCTTGCAAACATACTAAATAAATCCATAATAGAATCAATGAAAGACTTCACCAATGTGGGCGTTCAACCAGTGTGCAAAAGAGAACAAACTGTGTAAATACAAAAAGAAAGAAAAATAATAAATAAATAATAGACATTGAAAACATGGGATGAAGAGTCCTTGAAAGTGAGTCCCTAGGTTGTGGAATTATCTCAATGATGGGGCAAGTGAAGTTCTATCTTTTTTAGTTCAAGAGTTTGATGGTTGAAGGGTAATCACTGTCCCTGAACCTAGTGACACGAAGTTCCTGTACCTTCTTTCTGACGGCAGCAACGGGAAGACAGCATGTCCTGGGTGGTGGGAGTCCCTGATGATAGGTGCTGCTTTCCTATGACAACACTTTGTATAGATGTGCTTGATAGTGAAAAGGGCTTTATCCATGAATGACTGGCCATATCCATCACTGTTCGTATGTTTTTTATTCAAGGACACTGGTGTTTCCATCCCAGGCTTTGACGCAGCCAATCATTATACAGTTGCAAGAAAAAGTTTGTGAACCCTTTACAATTATCTGGTTTTCTGAATTGCTCATAAAATGTGGTCTGATCTTTATCTAAGTTACAATAATAGACAAACACAATCTGCCCAAACTAATAAAACACAAACAATTGTACTTTTCATGTCTTTATTGAACACATTGTTTAATCATACACAATCCAGGCTGGAAAAAGTACATGAACTTTTGTGTTTAGTAACTGGTAGAATTAGCAGCAATAACCTCCACCAAAAGTTTTGTGCAGCTGATGATCAAACTTGCACAATGGTGAGGAGGAATTTTAGATTATTCTTCCATTCAAAACTCTTTCAGTTCATCAATATTTCTGGGATACCTCACCCTCTTCAGGTCATGCAAAGGCATCTCAATTGATTAACGTCTGGACTCTTAACTTGGCCATTCCAAAACACAAATTTTCTTTTTAATCCATTCTGTTGTTGATTTACTCTTGTCTTTTGGATCATTGTCTTTTTGTGTTATTCAACTTCTATTAATCTTTTGGTGATGGACAGTTACCCTGACGTTCTCATGTAAAATGTCTTGATACTATTTTGAATTCATTATTCCCTCAACAATTGCAAGCTGTCCAGGTCCTGAGGCAGCAAAGCAGTTCCAAATCACGATGCTCCTTCCACTATGCTTCACAGTTGGGATGAGGTTTTGGCGTTGGTATGCAGTGCCCTTTGTCCTCCAAACATGGCAATGTGCATTTCTGCCAACAAGTTCAATTTTTGTCTCATCTGTCCACAGAACATTGTCCCAGACACACTGTAGAACATCTGCTGCAAACTTGAGATGTGCAGCAATGTTTTGTTTTCTCTGTAGTTTCCTCTGTGGTGTCCTGCCTTGAACTCCATTATTGTTCAGTGTTTCTCTTATAGAGGACACATGAACAGAGACTTGAGCAAATTCTAGAGATTTCTGCAGGTTTTTTTTGCTGTTACCCTTAGGTTCTTTTTCACCTCCTTCAGCATTACCTGTTTTGCTGTTTGTGTGATCTTTGCAGAATGCCCACTCCTAGGGAAAGTAGTAACAGCATTGAGGTTCCTCCATTTATAGGCAATTTCTCATACTGTGGACTGATGAACACTCAGGTCTTTAGAATTGTGTTTGTAGCTTTTTGCAGCTTCATGCATCTCTAGAATTCTTCTTCTGAGGTCTTGTTTTCATTGAGGCATAGTACACATAAAAATATCTTTCTTGTGAAGAGCAGGCTCTGTCAGTAAGCTGACTTTGTGTTCCCCCTTTTTATAGGGCAGAGCACCACTACAATCAACACCTGACTCCAGGTAGCTTTTGCGGAAGGCTTCATCCCAGAGGTTCATATACTTATTCCAACATGTAACACTGGATCATTTTTCTCAAAAAACCCAATAGGTTTAATGTTATTTATTTAATTGGGTTCTCTTTATCTAGTTTTAGGACTTGCATGAAGATCTCATCACATTTTGGTCACATTTATGCAGAAATAGAGAAAATTCTACAGGGTTCAAACCTTCTACCACCATCGTATATTGAAAAATACTGTGGAGATATACTCTATTTCGTAAAATGCCAAATAGGTCCCTGTTCATGTTAAGAAGTTGCAGGCAAATGGAATGAATCACATTTGATTTTAATTGAAAATCACTTCAGCAACTTGCCTCTGAAATGAACAATATTTCATTTATGTACTGATTTATTTATTGAGGTACAGTGTAAGGTACGTGCCCTTCTTGCCTTTCAAGCCACACCATCCAGCAATCCTCCAATTTAATCCAAGCCTAATCATTAAACAATCTACAATGACCAATTAACCGAACAAGCAGTACACCTTTGGACTGTGGGAGGAAACTTGAGCACCTCGAGTAAACCCAAGTGGTAATGGGGAGAACGTCCAAACTTTTACGATTTGTGTCAATGGGAATTGAACCCAGGTGACTTGTACTGTAAAGCATTGTGCTAGTCACTACTCCATCGTGCATCTGGTAAAATATACTTACACAATTGTTAACATTTCTTGTTGGTTCAATGATACAGTACATTTGTTTTTAACAAGACAGTACTTTTTTTGTTATTTCCAGCTGTACCCTGACTTAGAGACTAATTAACAGCACATATGTTGGCAGATTTCCACTTCTCTGAAACTCACAGTTATACCATCAGATTTTTTTTTTAGCAAGAATGGGTTGCATTTTATGATGGTGCAATTTGTTGCTGTTGCATCACTTTTTATTTCCGGAATCCTGACATGATGCATTCATTGTCACATTTGTTATTTCAAGATGATTTGAGACAGTTGAACAGCTTGTAGCTCTGTTTTTTTTAGACAAATACATATTGCTTTGGCAGATTAATATATTTTTCCTCATTATTACAGAAAGAAGTTATATTATCTTGTTTGGAATGGAACCATGAGTCCCTTGTTTCTTCAACAGATTAAAACTAAAATAGAAACTGTATATTATGAATATTTTTCCCCTACAGATATGTAATAAAAAGTTCCTTAAAGATATTGTATTCTGTAAATGATTTTTCCAGAAAAGTGATCCTGTAAATGCCATCTATAAATTTGTGATGATTGTTAACAGAATTTCAGATAGTAACAAGATGGCATACAGGAACAAGATATGTGAGGTAGTTGAGTGATTTCACAGCAACAATCTTGCACTGAATGTCATTAAGGCCAAAAAGATGATTGTGGACTCAGGTGTAGGATGAGTGAATATACAGCAGTTCCCATATAGGGATCGGAAGTGGAAAGAATGAGCAATTTCAGGTTCCTGAGTGGCAATATCTCTAAGGGTCTATCCTGGACTCAATGTATTGTATCAAAGGAGGCATGATAGTGGCTATATTTCATTAGGAGTTCAAGGGGTTTGGTATGTCATCAAAAATATTTGCAAACTTTTTCACAGATGTACTGTGGACGGCATTCTACCTGTGTGCATCATTATCTGGTATCGGTGGTGGAGGTGGTGGGGGTGCTACTGCACACGTTCAATTATAAGCTGCAGAAAATTGTGAACTCTGTCATGGGCTCAGTAGTATCCAGGACATCTTCCAGGAGTGATTCTTCAAAAAGCCGGCATCCATCGTTAGTGACCCCCCATCATTCAGGTCATGCCTTGTTCTCATTGCTACCATCAGGAAGGAGATAAAGAAGCTGAAAGGTACACATTCAAAGATTTTGGAACAGTTTCTTCCTCTTTGCTATCCAGTCTCTGAATTGACATTGAACTCATGAATACTACCTCACTACTTTTTATTTTTGCATTGCTTATTTGATTTATATATAAATAGAAAATATATAAAAATAGAAGAATGTGTGAATTGCAGTGTACATGTGTGTGTGTGTGTGTATATACACACACACATAGATTTTTTCTATTGTTATGTATTGCAATATTCTGCTGCCACAAAGACAACAAATATCACAGCATATGCCAATAATATTAAACCTGATTCTGATTCTGATTTTTTACATTGTCATGGTGCACTGACAGGTCATTGAAATTAGGGCGCTTTGGTCTAGTAAGATGGATACTGAATGTCATCTACTCCTGAAAAGTAAGCTGAATTCACTGCTGCCAGTTAGTAATTGTTGTGTAAGCAAAATATCTTCTTGTTACATAGTGAAAAGGTTAGGAGTACAAGGAGTAACTGAACAACAATGGAAATGTCAATGAACAGGGTGTTAGACAGCCATTGACTGTGTAATGAGTCTACATCATTCGAAAGTAACTGGCAGTACCAGAGAAGTTAGATCTGTTATGACAAGTGTAACGTATTCAGGCAACAATG
>JAUOBT010000578.1:17426505-17437750 GCA_032362145.1 Hypanus berthalutzae
CACACACACACACACACACACACACACACACACACACACACACACACACACACACACACACACACACACATACCCACTTTCCTTCACTCACTTATCAATTCTTCATTCTTCTGGCAAACACTTATATCACAGAAAATCTGGAAAATGAATGTCAAAATTTCCTCAGTTTCGTGCCTTAATTCTGAGCAATCTCTTATCTAGGTGCACAGCAGCCTGTAATTGGAACAGACCTACCTAAGACCAAATGGAATCGTCAGAGACCTATGGAAAAAACCCAGGTTATCACAAGACCAGCTTCCTTCAGGCAAAATAATTATCCTCCCACCCGGCTATTCTCCCGTCTCTCTCGTGCTGTTATTAGGACAATACAAAAAATGAGAGCACGTACCATCGATCTCAAGTTTAGATATGGATCAAAGTAGGTAAATCGGACTGGCTGGCTCAGCAAATTTATCGTCATAGATGATCTGCATTGAAGGAGACAGTTTCTTGTTATACAGCTCCATGAAACAACCACTTGCTCGATGTCAACTAAACTAGAGTTTATTGTTAGTTTCAGCCAAAGGAAGTTGAGCGCATATGAGCCAGTGTACATTAATGCAGCCATGATGGAGAGTTAGCATCTTTAAATGCTTTTGCCACCTGTTGCATGATCTGTCCTAGGTCCCGCATACAAATTTAACATGAAAGCGCGTGCAGCAATATCCTTAATATATTCGGATTTCATGTTGTTATCAAAATCCTTAACTCAGTTCTACAGATGTACTGTTGAAAGTATCCTGAGTCGTTGCTATTGTCTGGTACGGCAATTGCGCTGCGTTTGAAACGTAAAAATCTGAAGTGCATAGGGAATTTTACTCAATTGACGTGGGCATAAACCTTATCACCATTAATAGCATCTATAGGAAGGCAAAATACATCATGAAAGATTCCCTCTGTCCGGGCCATGCCATCACCTTGCAGTTGCCATCTACAGTTCCAGAAGTGCAAGAAACAGCATTTTTCTACAACCAGTAGGCAAATTCCGTATGATGGTAATTTAGAATCGCAATGAACGATTTAACTAATTATCGGTGAAATGGACTTTAACTTGTTCTTATTATGCATGGTAGTAACTATTCCTGTTACTTATATTTGTCATATGCAAGCTACTTCACTGAAGCTCTGTGACTGAGATGATGCTGCGGGTAAATGTTTCGAAGAACCTGTGCATGCATGTACTTGTGCAAATGACAATGTACATGACTTTGACCATGTTTGCGTAGTGCAAATAAGAGAACATAAAATAACAGCTTCTTGCAACAAAAACCGATCCCCGAGTCTTGCCGAACGGTCACAGCTCGACACGTCGACTGTACATTTTTCCACAGATGCTGCTTGGCATTTTGA
This sequence comes from Hypanus berthalutzae, assembly GCA_032362145.1. Lineage (NCBI taxonomy): Eukaryota > Metazoa > Chordata > Chondrichthyes > Myliobatiformes > Dasyatidae > Hypanus > Hypanus berthalutzae. The sequence goes on from JAUOBT010000578.1 coordinate 17,427,895, forward strand.
GTTTCTCCAGCGTTTGTTTGTGCTGCTTGGAATTCCCGCATCTGCAGGTGTTCTCTTGCTTATAAACAAAACTTAATTTAGTAGCTTATTAATGAGATTCAGTGGATATTTCAGTCCCAGCCTTATCTCGTCTCTGATCTTACTCTGTGTCCCTGCATAAATAAATGGATTTACGCAGGAACACAGGAACTGAAGCGCGAATGCGCTTTCTTCCAGAGGGAAATTTGATTCACTAAAATTGGAACCTGAAAAGAAAGAGATGCCGGTAATGCGAATGTTGAGGACATTTATCAATACCAGCAGCCACAAGAGGATGAAAATACTTGAGATACTTAGTAGCAGGACGATAGACTTCCTGCGACTGTCCGTCTCCGGATCGTTATGTCGCTCACAGTTCCCGCCGCACTGGAGTCTCCTGCGAATTCTAATGGCCCTTACAATGTTTCTGATGGTTAACAAGTTGAGCAGCAAAATTAAAACGAATGGCAGAAAAGGGGTTAAAATGATGTCCACCCAGTCAAATATTAACCAGCCGGATGATGTATAATATGCTGACTTAATTATGCAGGTTGTGGGTTCGGAGTCAAGTGCAGGTTCAAATATGAAAACATTATATGTATTTTTTAAGCAGCTCAGGGCACTCACTGTTCCGATCGTCACAATTGCCGTTCGCTCGGTGCAGTATTTCACTTTCAATTTTTGGCAGCAAATAGCGACATAGCGATCAAAGGTGAACATCACCGTCACCCATACGGAGCAATCTCTTACAGCGTACGCTGCAGCGACATTCACAATGCAGCCCGGCATGAATGTCAAAATATTGGCCGGGTAAATCATGGGAACAATGCGGAGTAATATCACGGCCGTGATGATAACCAGGAAATCCGTCACCGCCATCGACAGCAGGTAGACGGTGATACATCTGGAGAGACCACAACGTCTGCGGAGCATTACTCCAATGACGGCCAAGTTGGCTGTAAAGAGAATGACAGAAGAAGCCAAAATCAGTGGTTGTGAGCGGTATGATTGTGAATATGTAAGAGTCTGTGTTTTGTTATTGTAGTCGTGTTTGTTTTAAATGCTTGACGTTTTAACAATATGTCCGCGTGTTTGGTGTCTGCGTGTGGGAATAGAGGAATGTTGAACATAGAACAGTATAGGAAATGTTTGTAATTAAAAATTTGTCGTCTAATCCCAAACCTTATGTTGGCAATATTTCCTCATGCCTCAATGTTTTTCAATTTCATTTGCCTGGCAAAAGATCTGTCCGACGTCCCCAGCCTATCTCTCGCACCACCAGATCGCCTGGCTAAGGTATTTGCGTGCTTGCGTGGTGTGATCACGGCATGATAATTTTTTTATAGTGTGATATGTGGCATCTGTGTGTTTTGAGGATGTCTCGCGTGAATGTTACATCCTCTTATCGTTGCTAACATCTGTGTGATAATTGCAGATGGATGTCTGGTCGCGGTGTGCATTTTCCGTGCGTGGTGTGCCTGACAAAGGAATAAACCATTGAAATTCACTGAAAGCCTTATGCTGAAGGTATTCTATTCAACGTCTATTACTTTGCCGCTTGAAACTGTGTTGACAAACTGTTACCTATTAAAGATTTTTATCTTGTGATTAACTACGTACTGACGTCGCAACATACTTCAGGTTGGATTTGACCAGAGAGTATATCTCTGTGGAACATATCCAGAGCAAGACCGATATCCTCCAATATGACATTTTCACCGAGTTAATGTCTTTGTACAACACTTTGTTAGTTTGAATGGCTGAGATTTTCTATAACTTCAAGGAAAGGAATTGAGACACAATCATCTTAGGACTGAATGTAGACTAACCTCTCTGCAATTACACGGTTGAACATAACCTCCCTATTTAAACATGGAATCAATGTTTCATTCTTCTTGCAAACTCTCTAGCCAAAGGTGATTGGAAAATAATCAACAGTACATGCACTATGTCTGCCTTTGTTTCCTTTAAAACCTCCCATCTGTATGCTTCCCAGCTTGGTGCGGCATCTGCTCTGCAAAATACCAAGTTATTACAGAATTTTTCTCCCCTCCATTGATTCCGCCCGCTTCTTGCTTCTCAGGAGAGAAGCCATCTTTCGTCTGTACCTTCATTCCGTTAACGATGATAGTTCATTCTACATGCTTCATTCTCTCGATTTCGTTGCCTCAAGGCACCTCCGTATGATCTGGTATGTCTGTATGATACTCAGTAAAAAACATTAACTCTATCTTCTTACTGGTGAAAAAGGTGAATAAATTCAAGTATTTTTTTCATTCACGATAACATCTCAGTTGATAAGTATCGTCAGGAACTGAAAACGGATTTTGGCCATAATGCCATGCCAACTAATAGAGATAGTTCAACACAATGTTCAATTACCAGAATGGTCTGCGGACTTCGATATACTGTGATTCAAATGCCTAACTGCTTACCTTTAACTGCTGTGAGAATTTCTGCCTCTATCTTCCTCTTAGGTAGTGAGTATCAGTTTCAAACCAATCTCTGTCTGCAAATGATATTCGTCCAAATGGTTGTATATGTCTTATCCTTAAGTCTAAATCATTCCCTTTGGTTTCAACGGCCTTTGGTATGGGAAAGGTGTGGGCAGCTTCTAGTTCCGGAGAAAGAACAACTGATTGAAGTCCAGCCCAGCAAATTTAGCCAATGATAAGAAAGCACGACAGCATTTTCACTTTCTTAGGAATTGGTGGAGATTCAGCGTGACTGCAAATTTCTCTAGATATGCAGTGGAGACGATTCAATTTGGTTGCATCATGCACGGTGGGGGAAACACAGCAGGCAGAGGATCCTCTAGCAACAATTCTGAAATAGGTTCTTCCCCTCTGCTAACAGCCTTTTCTGCAGTTTATGAACACGGCCTCATTATTACACTTTTTTTCCCACTGTTTATGCATTGTTGTATTTGATAGAGAACTGTAATTTCGGTAAAGGCAGCGGCGTATAAAACATTTCACAATAATTTTCGGATAGATATGAACACAGATATTTTACCTGGAATGCCGATGGTTGCAATGATGGAATAATAAATGATCAACCACAAGCTACGAGAAACACCATGCATTGCTGTTGAATGATATCAGCATTTAGTACAATACTTTGCCTTAACCTACTGCCATATTTATGCCTGACGGACGTCACCAGGGAGCAAACTAGGATTGTGTTATTGTTTTTGTAAGCTAATTGCATTAGGTCAGAATAAGTAACTTTATGCAGCTGATTCCAAAACTTGCTTTGAAGAATTGTATATAACGTGTCATGTTGCTTCCATTTCATCGAGAAAAAATAACAACCGTCTTAAAACCCTAAGACCGCAAGACCATGAATTAGTGGAGCAGAGTTAGGACTTTGGCTAATCGATTTTGCTCGCCATTTCATTTTGACCTTTCACTCTGAGGTACAATTTCTTGCCTTCGGTCCTCCACCCTTTAATGTCCCGATTCATCATTCTGGGACATCCGCACTCAATATATCGAAATACTTCTTCAGTTCAATCACACGTGGCTACGAACTTCACAGATTTACAATTCATCTGCGGTTCAAACGGATGTCCTTCTAATCCGGGATTGTGTTCTTTCGTCGTAGACCGCACCAGCATGTGATATGTCCTCTCCAAATCTACAGTAACGAGGCCTTTCAACATTCCATAGGTTTCAATTAAATTCCCCATCATTCTTCTGAAAGCTAGTGAGTACAGCTCAGAATCGTCAAACATTCCTAATTTCATAAAGCTTACCAACGAACTCGAAACCAAAGTATTAACCATAGGCTCCAACTTCTTCCCAACCACTGAAGCCCGACTAACTGCTCTATAATTTCTATAGCTTCCTTTCTTCTGCCTCTCTCCCTTCTGGAGCAGAGAAGCACTTACAATATTTCAGTGCTCCAGAAACATGTCATAATCTATTGAATCCAGAAAGATCATGGCTGATGCCAATGCAAACTGAGGTTCTATTACCTCAATTATTCCAAACGGAGGCAGTTATGCGTCTTAAAGGGTAATAGAAGTAGTAGAATGCGTTCAAGATTCTTTCAGTTGGGTTGTAGGCGGCGCACAGACTGGAGGCACGTGATCTGACTGACCGTCAGTAGAGCAGGCACTTCCTGAAAAAAAAAAGCGGTGGCACTAGAACTGAGGAAAAAGCATCGCTATGTAGTATTCAGCACCCATCGTCACAACGCGTCTGAAACTCGGCAATCTCATCCGAGCTTACCAACCAAATAAACATTATTGGGGATGCGTAAATTAGCAGTCAGCTTTTTCAACATTTCTCCTTGAAGAGCGGAACGGAACAAGATCATGCAATTGAATAGTTCTTAAGTCAAGTTCACCTTCTCAACCTTCTCTCCAAATATACCGAAAATCAGTTTGCGCCGCTTGTATTAATCTTCGCCACACTTCTCTTGTGGTCTACAGCACTAGAGTCACTGCCAGAGACCCGTATGAGACTCAGTAATCTCATCTGACCTTACCAACCGAAGAAACATTGAACATAACATAAGAACATAAGAAATAGGAGCAGGTTTAGGCCATCCGGTCTACTGAGCCTGTCCCGCCAGTCAATAAGATCATTGCTGATCTACTTGTCTTTTCCCCATAAACCCTAATTCCCCTACTAGGTAAAAGTCTATCTAATAATTCCCCTACTATATAAAATCTATTGGGGACGCATAAATTAGCAACTAACGTTTCCAACAGTTCTCCTTGACTAGCGGCACGGAACGAGATCATGCAATTGAACAGTTGCTAAATCTACCTTCTATCCTAATATACAGAAAATCAGGTTGTGTCGCTTTAGTAATCTTCACCACACGTCGCCAGTGTCAGTGCCAGACACCCAGTTCCTACGACTCCCTACTGACAGGTTATTACCCTTCAATATTGTTAAAAGTGCTACAACTATTATGGCGAGATTAGTGTACATGACTACTCTGCACTGGAAATAGTTGTACGGAGGTACCCTGTACCGGCTGCTCACTTCCCTTCTTTCCACTTGACAATCACCCAGTTACCTACCTCTTATAAACTCGTAGTGACTGTAGCTCCTATCTACCACTTCCTCAGTCTCCTGTGGTATACATAATGGCGGGATATAAATGGTGAAGTCTATTCGTAGCCACTGTAACTGGGACATGATGCTTCAGGCTTGGAAAGTGAACAGACATATTGGTTGTACTTTGAAACGAGCTCGAACGCAAATATAACTGATGAAACAAATGATGTATTTTGGAAATAAAATGATGAAGGTGGTCGTGGTGGTGCTAAACTATAGTGATGATGGATGTGCCGGTGTTCAGGAAATAAATATTCGAAGGGAAGTATCTGCCTATGAACCTGGTGGCCTGTCAGACTTATGTTCCTACTGCTGCATGGGAGCTGCAAGAAGGTAAGATGGACAAGATGGTTGTGTTCTTTGATGATAGATGATGTCTCTGTAAATATCGTAATTCATTCAGTTAAATTTTTAATGAACTTTGGTTTATTTATAACTGTTGTCGTGACATCCATAGAGGATTCCCATAGGCATTAATGGACCTACCACTGCCTAGTCTACTCTGTTACAGGCCGGGATATTCCCATAGTCTGAAAGATCCGCTGAACCAACCACATCTGTGTTGCCACGACAACAAATGAGCAGGAGACTCCTTAAAGAGCAGACCTTTCCTTCTGTTGAATGATGTTCCAAGGTCAACAATTCTTCAAAGTTTATGGGTCATTCAGCTCAAGGAATGCAAAAAAAATGACTTCTTTTTAAGTAATACATTTTGCATCCTGAGTTGTTGCTCAGGAGAATTTCGTAAATGTTCACTGGTGAAGCAACCTGATAACATGGGATCTTTTTTGCAGGGATCTTCTTGAGAGTCGAGAACACTGGAGGACCCTACATTGGGATTCCTTGACCATTCCGTTTAACTGATCTTGGCGGCAGATATGAGACTGATGCTTTTCCACTGAGCGCACTGAAGACTGTGAATTGCTAACGTGTCTGAGAGCATTTTCTTGAACATCGGAGGGGTCGTGGATGAGACCAATGGGGACACACTCAAACCACCTATTAAATGTTCTCAATGACGTATACCTGAAATATTCTCGGAGGAAAAATTCCAACTCATGGACTTCACGTTTGTCTCAGCTCCTAAGCGCAGCGGAATCTCTGCTCTCAAACCTCCGGTGCCTCGCAGCAATACCGTGTAATGGGGTAGGCTTCGGGAGTATACGCGAAGGGAAAAACCCGGAAAGGGTGATCCTAAGGCAGTCGAATGTTGAATTGAACGCCTACTGGCAAGTCGCACGCTGGTGCTCATGACCAAAAACCGTATCAGCCTCCTACATTCTTCCGGGTTCATTAGATGCCTGGAGAAGGGGAGCATACTGCATGGGAACGACTTTCTCTGCACCTTGTACTGCCAAGGCTTTCATATCTATACGGCTAGGACGCAACCTCCATGTTCGATACTGACAGACGAAGGCCTTACCATCATCATTACCACCTCCAGTAGAGCATGAAGGAAAATGTGTGAGGGATAAAAAAGCCAGAGTAGAAGGTTGATATGAATGATTTTATTCATCACAACGAACAGATAATCCCTTGGACGTCCTTTTGGTATAGCCTTGGAAACGCAAAATCCATCGCGTTTTCATACTGTTAAGATACAATGCCATCTGAAAACTAAAGGTTGAGTACATGATTCATTTGAGAATATCGAATATGTGTCGAACCGTGAATGAAAATATTCAGTGCAATCAGGGGAGATTTCGATTGATTCATTCTTGAAATATAGATGTGAGTTCAATTCAAGTGCCTTCTCCATCATGACCAGGAGTGTCAGAGCTATACAGCTCGTAAACAAGTCGTTCTGCCTAACTCGCCCGTTTTCACCAATTTGAGTGAATGTGCTATTGCTCACTGCTCGGTCTGGTCGACATCCCTCCAAAGTATCTCATGCAAATGTCTTTTAAATATCACATATTCCTGCCTCTACCACCAGCACCGACAGCTCAGTCCATGCATTCGGTGTCCTCCGTCAGCAAAAGTTGCTGCTCAGATCCCTCTTAAAGCTTACCACTCACTTTAAGTCCATGGCATGTCTATTTGTTCTCGCCCATGCTTGTGAAAGTACTGTTGTTATTCACTCTATCAATGTCGTTCGTAATTTTATCAAACCCGAACAGAATGTACCGTTCCACGGAAAATAGTCCAACCTGACCAGTTTTCCCCTCCAAACATGGCAACATGTTATCAATGTTTTCTGCAGCCTTTCAAGTCACCATCACCGTTTCGGCCATTCATATGGAAGTATCAGCTAATTATTATTTCATTGTGGCATTATGGAACGCCATTCTATTTGCCGTAACACTTTTTAAAGCACAGTTACGTTACGCTGCGTGGTTGCATTCGGTCGTGCCTGAGTAGTTGGACTGTCGAAGCACCTAACTCTGAAAACGAGCGGTATTCGTTTTATATTAGTTATTCCTTTCAGTCGAAGTGTTGACATGGTTTTCCTTTTGAGAGTTTAAGATAACGGCCCTGATTAGCCCAGCGCTTGCCCTCTAAACGCTGTTCACATTAAAGTCTGTGAGCTATCGATCCGCTTCAGTGGCTCTCTCCCTCTTTCTCAGTCTTTGGACAATATCCGTTCTTAGTGTCTGCAGTTCTCAAACACACAAATATGGACTAAGCAGAGAGATATAGTAGATCTTGACACTGCAACATATTGGTCAGTTAGGGGGAAAGCTACAGGCAATTGAATCTGTTCTGAGTGAAGTTCCGGAAGTAATGAGGAAAATAATATTTTGCTAACGAGCTCAGTCTCATCTGGAGGAACAGGTATCATCATTCGCCGCAACTGTTCAACAGCAAACCGCAGATAGTTCGAATCGGGTGTCTGCGATTTTCTCTCGCACGGCCGCCGTTCCTGAGCATACTGAGGACAGCCAGGTTTACCTGACAGCTATTAACGATCTCAGTAGCAGAACTCAGCAGCCTCCGGCCGCTCTGTCCCACTCCCAGCATCTCCCAGGAGTTCCTGCCCCAGCAATTTCTGTTATTAATACTCCCGCTTCCGCGCCCGGACCAGAATCAATGGTCTGCCTTCATATCCCCACAGATTCCCGCGTCTGTACAAGAACCAAGTACTCCACCATGATGTACATGACCAATCTCCTAAGTGGACTTGTACTCAGTATGTTCAAGGCTTACGGGAGCAAGGATAACCCGCAGCCCAATAGTTTCGACATTCCGTTGCAGTATTTAGGAGGGTTTTGGACTCTTTCAGAATTGGGCAGGAGGCTGTCCACCGACTCTTGGACATGCGCATAGGCAGACTGACGATGACAGCAAATGCTGTCAAATTCCGCACTCCCAGTAGAGAAAAGTTGGAATGACTGATTTTTCAGCACTGCCTTCTAGCGTGGACTGAACGCAAGGATCTAGCATGATATCACTGTTTGGAACGAGCAGGATAGACTAGATGACCTAAATAATCTGGCTATTCGAGTTGACGACCCGGTAAGTGAGTGACGATGGGAAAGCATGTTTCAAGGTTCCCACGCGCCGTCTGATCACTGGCTTTCCTTGCCCTCACCCCGTCTCTCACCATCAAGCACCAATTAGTCAGGGGAGCCCATGCATGTAGGGCACATGCGCATGCCTCAAGAGGAACGAGAAGATCAGGTTCCTGCCTCTCTTGTAGCGATACAGGATATTTCCAGGCGGATTGTCGCAAGCGTCCAGTAAAATAGCATAACAATCAGCAGGGAGTCCTGACGGATCGGATCTCTCTTCAGTCACCTTCCCCTCTTTGTGTAATTCCTTGCAGCTTCCTTATCGTGGAGGCCTCGGGCAATGATTAGAGGGCGTTTATCAACTCCGATGCAGCTGGCAATATCATGAACATCTCCAGCTCAAAGATGGGAAGTTCAGACTCAGAATTAAGAGTGAAGTTCAACGACAAGACATTGCATGGTTGACTTCTAGTCAACGGACAGATCTACCTTTTCACCCGATCCCTCCAACAGCTGCTTGAAGTTAGTGAAGAATTCTCCTATCTGTTTGATACGCCTGGACGTGTACTAGTACTTGCTCTACCCTGGATATCCCGACATAAACCACGAATCCATTATGCTTTGACAGCACTCCAAGATTCGGGAAGGTCATGCCGTTACCTTAGATGGGATCTGACCCTTCCTGCCCTTACCTCCGTGGGGTTAGTCAAGCCGTCCTTGCCGTTACCCTACAGTGGGATCTGTCCCTTGCTGTCCTTGCTTCTGTTCGGTAAGTCAGGCCGTCTTTGCCGTTACCCTGAGGCTGCACTGTTCGCAACCTTCCCGCTGCAGCCTGGTCTGAATTACTGCCTGCTACCCACGCTTGAAGCCTTGCCCGCGACCCACTCCTGAAGCCTTGCCGGCAACTTCGCCTGCGTCCTCGCCTGTATCGCCGTCAAGTTCAGCCGCCGGAGTGAGACCGGACCCTTGCCACGCCAACAGAAGGAACTATCTATAGTTGAGCTTGGAAATGTCTCTTTGTGTCTCTGTGTTTAGTGTCCGTATATGTCCCGGCCCTATGATTTGTCCCCAAGGAGGGCTCCTGAGTCTGTGCTCTGTGTTCCTGTGCTGAAGTCCAAGGGTCAGTGCTCCTGTGCTCAAGTCCAATGCTCCGAGGAGGTTGCATTCTGTGTACAGGTCTCCGTGGAGTTTCCATTCCGTGTCCAAGGGTCCGAGGAGGTCCCAGTCCGTCTCCGTCTAAGTCTTAGCCTAGGCCCTGAGTCCTCGTCTCGTCCAGGCTAGTGTCCTTGTCCAGCTACGCCTCTCCCTGCT
>JAUOBT010000578.1:17444346-17454758 GCA_032362145.1 Hypanus berthalutzae
GGATTCACGCAGGAACACAGGAACTGAAGTGCGTATCCACTTTCTTCCAGAGCAAAATTCGATTCACTAAAGTTGGAACCTGAAAAGAAAGAGATGCCGGAAATGCGAACATTGAGGAAATTTATCAATACTAGCAGCCACAAGAGGATGAAGATACCCGAAATACTTAGGAGCAGGACGATGGACTTTCTGCGGCTCTCTGTCTCCGGGTCGTTCTTTCGCTCACTGTTCTTGCTGCTCTGGAGCCTCCTGCGAATTCTAATTGCCCTCAAAATGTTTCTGATGGTAAGCAGGTTGAGCAGCAAAATGAGAAAGAATGGCAGAAAAGGGGTCAAAATGATAGCCATTAAGTTAAATGTTAACCAGCCGGCTGAGGTATAATATGCTGATTTAATTATGCATTTTGTGGGTTCGAATTCACGTGCAGGTTCATATATAAAACCCATAAATGTATTTTTTAAGCAGCTCAGGGCACTCACTGTTACCATCGTCACAATTGCCGTTCGCTCGGTGCAGTATTTTATTTTCAATTTTTGGCAGCAGATAGCGACATAGCGATCAAACGTGAACATCACCGTCACCCAGGCGGAGCAGTCTCGTACTCCGTACGCTACGGCGACATTCACAATGCACCCCGGGATGATGGTCAATGAATTGGCCTGATAAATCATGGGAACAATCCGGAGCAATATCACGGATGTGATGATGACTAGGAAATCTGTCATCGCCATCGACAGCAGGTAGACGGTGATGCATCTGGAGAGACCACAACGTCTGCGGAACATTACTCCAATCACGGCCAGGTTGGCTGCAATAGAGGGGACAGAAAAGCGAATATCAGTGGCTGTGAGTGGTCTGAGTGAGAAGATGTATGTGCCTGTGTGTTGGGATTGTAGGCGTGTGTCTGTGTATGTTTTGAATGCTTGATGTGTGAGATTCCTGTGTGGGAATACAGCAGTTTTGTACATAGAACAGTCTAACAAAGGAGCTGGCTATTTGCCCAAGAAGATTATGTCGAAACAAATAAATTAATAAAAATTGGCCATCTAAGTATAGGTTATGTCTGCACATTATCCATATCCACCCAATTTTCTTCATATTTATTTGGCTTGCTAAAGTCTGTTGAATTTCCCCAGTGTATTAGTCTCTAGCACCACCACGTAGTTGGGTTAATGTATATACGTGTTAGGGTGGTGTGATAATAGCATGATCATTTATTTTTGTAGTGCGAAATGTGATGGATGTGTATTCTGAGGATGTTTGGCATGAATGTTACATACTCTGAGCGTTGTCAGCGTGTGTATGTGTGTGTGAGATAATTGTTTGTGGACTTCTGTTTGCTGTGTGTCTTTTGCGTGCTTGTATTGTCTGTCAAAGGAATAAAAGATTGAAATTCACAGTAAACCTTACGCTGAAGGTATTCAGTGCGACTTCCATCACTTTGACCCTTGGAACTGAATAGACAGACTGTTATGGCAACATACTCAAGGTTGAATTTTACCAGATAGTATACCTCTGTGGAACAAATCCAGAGCAAAAAAGATACTTCCAATATAAAATTTAACCGAGTTAATACATTTGTACAACACTTTTGTTACCAGTTTTAATGGAGGAGATTTTCCAGAACTTCAAAAAAAGGGGCTGTGGCACATTCGTCACAGGACTGAATGTAAACTGACTTCACTGCAATTACACGGTTTAACATAAATCCCTGCTTAAACATGGAATCGATGTTTCAATCTTTTTGATAACTCTGTGGCAAAGGATGATTGGAAAATAATCAAGGGTATATCCTCAATTTCTGCCTTTGTTTCTGTTGAAAATCTCCAATCTCTATGGTTCCCAATTTGGTATGGCAACTGGTATGAAAAATACCAAGTTAATGCAAAATTTTCATTCTCTTCCATTAATTCCGTCTGCCTCCCACTGCTCGGGAGAGAAGCCCTCATACTATTTGCATCTTCACTGCGCTACCTATAATATTTCATTCTGCATTCTTCACTCTCCCCCCTTTTGCTGCCTCGAAACAAAAGTTTATGGTATGACTTTATAGCACGCAATAAAAACTATTCGCTCTATCTTGTTATGGGTGAAAATGATAAATCAATACTAATAGTTTATACAAATCAACATTATTTTTCTTTTGCAATAGCGTCTCATTTGTTAAGAATCGTCAGGAATTTGAAATGTCTGCATTTCAGACTTCAATGGCTATGCTAATTAATAGGGTTAGTTCTACACATTTTTTCAATTGCCAGCATGATCTGTAGACTTCGATATCCTGCGATTCCTTTAACTGTTATGAGAAGTTCTAAATCCATCTTCCTCTCAGGTAGTGAGTTGCAGGTTCAAACTAAACTCTATCTGAAAGTGATATTCTTCCAATCTATTGCAAATTCCTTATCCTTAAATCTAAACTTTCACTCTTTTCAACTTCCTGTGGCATGGGAAAGGTGTCAGAAGCTTCTGCTTCCGGAGAAAGAACAATCGATTGAACTCCAGCTCAGAAAATTTAGCCAATCACAAATAAAGCATGCCAGCATTTCTATTGTCTTAGGAGTTGGAGATTTGGTGTGACTCTAAATTTCTATAGATATATTGTGGAGAGGACTCCAGTTGAAGGCATCACGTCAGCAGTCAGATAACCCTCTCGGCATAATGCTGAAACAAGTTCTTCCCCTTGCTACCAGCTCTGTATGCAGTTCATGAACACGGCCACATTATTTCACTTCTTGTGCTGTTTAATCATTTTGTCAGTTGACAGAGAACTAAAATACCGGTAAAGGCAGCGGGGTATCCAACATTTCACAGTATTTGCAGATAGATAATGACACAGAAACTTTACCTGGAATGCCGATAGTTGCAATGATGGTATAATAAATGATCAACCACAAGCTACGTGAAACACCATGCATTGCTGTTGAATGTTTTCGGAATGTAGTACAATAGTCTGCATTCACATACTACTATATTTATGCCTGATAGACGTCACCAGGGAGCATAATCGGATAGTATTATTGTTTTTGTAAGCTAATTGCATTAATTCTGAATAACCAACTTCAAGCAGGTGATTCCAAAAAAAAAAAAATTATGAAGAATTGTGTGTAATGTGTGATCCTGCTTCCATTTCATCCAGGAAAAACCCTACGACCACAAAACCATATAATGGAGGAGCAGAATTAGAAATTTTGGCTAATCGTGCCTGCTCGCTATTTCTTCATGGCTGATCCCTTTCCCTCTCAGCTCCAATCTCCAGCTTTCTCTCCTTAACCCTTCATGTTCTGACTTACAAAGTATCTGTGAACCTCTGCCTTAAATATACCGAATATATGTTGTCCACTTAATTGCCCGAGCTACGAATTCCACATATTTACGACTCACCTCCATCCCAAACGGATGTCACTCTATTCCGAGGTTGTGTCCTTTGGTCGTAGACTACCCCAGCATGTAATACATGCTCTCTAAATGAACTCTACGTACGTCTTTGAAGATTCCATAGGTTTCAATGAGATCCTCCATCTTTCTTCTGAATGCTAGTGAGTATAGGATCAGAGCCTCGTTTATTAATCCTTACCAATGAACTCGAAACCACATCATTAAACGTTGACTCCAACATCTACCCAACCACTAATGCCCGACTAACTGTTGCATAATTTGTTTTTTTTTCTGCCTCTTTCTCTTCTTGAGTACAGACGAATTTGCAGTTCTTCAGCGGTCCGGAACCAGGGCAGAATCTATTGATTCTTGAAGGATCATGAATAATGCCAACGCAAACTTTCTTCAGAACTCTGCAGTGTGGACGATCTGATCAAGGTGACATATCTAGCTACAGACCTTTCCGGTTCTCTAGCACCTTCTCCCTAGTAATGACAATATTACTCGCTTCTGCAGCTTGACACTCTCCAACTTCTGGCATACTGCTAGTGTTTTGCACAATGAAGACAGATGCAAAATAATTATTCAATTCATCGTAGTTTCCCTGTAGCTTATTTCTAATTCTTTAGCATCATTTCTAGCGGTCTGATGTCAGCTGTTTCCTTTCCTTTACAATGTAAGATTATTAACTACGTTACAGTCTTATTCCATCTCGCCCTTGTTTATGAATTTTATTCTTAGTTGCTGTTAGTTGATTTTTAAAAGCTTCGCAATGCTGTAACTTTCCACTAATTTTATTGCACTACTCGCTCTTGAGCTTTTAGCTAGGCTTTGACTTCTCCTGTCAGCCACAAAAGCGTCGACCTGCCTTTAGAACAATTCTTCTTCCTTGGGATATGTCTATCCGGTACCTTCCCAATTTCTCACAGAATCCCTTGCCATCGCTACTCCGCAGCAATCCATGCTAGTTTTCTCATACAAGCCAACTCCTCCCTCATACTTCTGAAATTCCCATTACTCCCCTGCAATAATGATGCATTTAACTTTAACTTCTCCTTCCCCTGAAATTGCAGTGTAAATTCAGTGTAAAACACTAACCCTAAGTCGTGGGGGGGCGGGTGGGTATATTCAAGATTCTTCCAGAGATGTGTTGAGTGCTACCCAAACATGGGTCATCTGACCTGACTGACCGTCAGCGGTGCATGCACTTCCAGAAAGAAAGATCGAGGCACTGGAACACAAGAAGAACCATAGAGCTACAAGCAGTAAGCACCCATAGTCGCAACGCTTCTAAAACTCCGAATGTCATCCGATATAATCAAACAAGCAAACATCATTGAGGATGCATAAATTAGCAATCAGGGTAGCCTACAGTTCTCCTTGACTCGCGACGCCGAACAAGATCATGCAATTGAACAGTCAAGTACCACCTCTCAACTTTCTCTCCAAAAATACAGAAAATCTGGTCATGCAGCTGAAGTCATTTCGCCAAAATTCTTTGTGAACTACAGCACTAGAGTCCGTGACAGAGACCCGGTCACTCCAGGTCTCCCTGGCAGAACATTCCCCTCAACATTGTTCAAAATGTTCTAAATATTATGGAGAGATTAGTGTAAGAGAGTACTCTGCACTGGAGATAGTTGTACATAAGTATCCTGCACTGGCTGCTCATTTCCCTTCTTTCTTCTTGACATTTACACAGTTACTTACCTCCTCCAATCTTGTGGTGACTGTTGCTCCTACCTATCACTTCCGCTCGTGTACATAATTGCGGGAGATTTATTGGTGATATGCATTTGTTGCCAGTGTAACTGGGGCATGATGCTTCAGCCACCAGAAACTGAACAGACTCATTGGATGTAGTTTGAGACGTGTTCAAATGCAAATATAACAGCAGAACCAAATAACGTATTTTATAGCAAGATGACAAAAGTGGCCGTCGTGCTGTTAAACTATCGTAATGATGATGTGGCGATTGGTTCAAGAAACAATTATTTTGAAGCGTAGCACACCTGCCTTTGAACCTGGCGGCAGGTGAAATCAGGCTTGTCTACTACTGCTGCCTGGTAGCTGAAAGAAGATAGGATGGACCGTATGGTTGTGTTCTGTGGTGAAAGAGGATGCCTCCTTTTTTCATAATTCATTCAGCTATATTTTTAATGAACTTTGGTTTATTTTTCACAGTTAGCTTTACCTCTAAGGGGGATCCCCGTTGATATTAATGGTCCTAGCATTGCATAGTCTGCTGTTTTACAATCCGGGCAATTCCATAGACTGAAAGATCCGCTGAACCAGTTGCATCAATAATCTCACTACCAGCTATCAGCAGGAGGCTTGTTAAGCAGCAGACCTTTCCTTCTGTTAACAGGTGTTCCAGGATCAATTATTTTTCAATGTTTATGGGTTATTCAGCTCAAGCAAACCAAAAACATGCACTTCTTTTCAAATAATGCATTTTGCATCCTGATTTGTTGTTCGGCAGAATTTCGTCGATGTTCATTGGTCGAACAAACTGATGATATTGGATATTCCGGCGGGGATCTACTGGAGAGTCGAGAACACTGAAGGGAACTGCATTGCGATTCCTCGATCATTCATTGTAGCTGACATTGGTTGCAGATGTGTGTCATGCTTTCCACTGAGTACATTGAAGACCGAGCATTGCTAACGTGTATGAGAGCATGGTTTTCGAAGGTTGTTATTACCGACGGCTAGGTTGTGGACGAGGAGTAATGGGGACCCACTCCAACTACCTATTAAAAGCACCCAATGACATACACTTCAAATATTTTGCAATGAACGAGGCGAACCCAAACGCAGGACACAGTCACAGAGATTGAGTTAGGATGCTGACGCGGGCGTGAGCATTGAACAGCAAACAGGAGGGATCTTGACACGAAGAGACGGAGTTTCACAGGTAAAACACTGAATCGGAGTAGAACTTAGAAAACTTATCTTGACACGTCGCCTTGAAACAGAGAGACCGAGTTTCACAAGTAAATCTCGGTACTGGAGCAGATCTTAGAACACACGATGGGGAGTTAACGGTCGGGACCGTGACTATGAGCCCTCCACCACCCAAAGGGAGCCTGCAGGTGAACCACAGGCTTGTCCAGATTGTCTTGATAGAAATCATGGATGAGGGAAGAGTCTGGTATGTGGAGCATGGAATCCAGCAGCGTTCCTTTGGGCCGTATCTCTACCAATCGAACAGGTACTGGAGTTCCCGTCTCGGCGGCGGACATCCAGTATTTGCCGGATGGTGTACACTAGGTATTCGTCAATTATCCGGGCGGGTGGATGGGGTTCGGCAGGAGGCACAAAGGGCTGACAGTCTCATTTTTCAATTCGGAGATGTGGAATGTGGAAAGAATATGCATAAATTTGGGCATGAATTTCAATGCCGAGGGGTTGATTATACTCTCAATTTCAAATGGTCCCAAATAACAAGGGGCCAGTTTCTTGGTTCATTATTCAGGAGGATGTCTTTTGACGAGAGCCTAACTTCTACCCAGGCTGATAACTGTGTGGAGGAGTTCAATGGAAATCCGCACCCCTCTGGTTGCGGTCGGCTGACGGGACCGGGGCGCGGGTGCATCCTTCCAGATCTTGCGGCACGGGCGGAGATGGGACCGAACTGAAGGCACAGCAGTGTCGTCTTCCTGTGCAGGAAACAGAGGGGGTTGATAACCGAGGGAGCATTCGAAAGGAGACATACCGGTGGCGGCGCTCACCAAAGAGTTGTGGGCGTACTCTACCCACGCGAGATGTGTGCTCCAGGATGACGGGTTTTGGCGGTTATTCAGCGTAGTGCTGCTTCCCAATCCTGGTTTTCTCGTTCTGTTTTACGGTTAGTTTCCGGATGGAAGCCGGAAGACAGATTTACTGAGCCTCAAATGGCTTGATTAAAAAAAATATACGGACTCGCGAGATGAATTGGGGGCCCCGGTCAGAAATAATTTCAGAGGGAATTCCATTTAGGTGGAAGACGTGATGGACAAGGAGGTCAGCTTTTTCATGGGCTGTAGGGAGTTTGGAAATGGCTATGAAGTGCACGGCTTTGGAGAAACGGTCCACCATGGTGAGTACAGCAGTGTTCCATTGTGAAGAGGGTAGTCCAGTAACGAAATCCAGCGTAAAGTGCGACCAAAGGCGGCTAGGATCAGGTAGAGGACGAAGCAACCCAGCAGGTGGTCGGTGGGAGGCTTTTCCGCCGGCACATACAGAACAGGCAGAGGCAAAGGAGCGATTGTCAGCATCCATGGTAGCCCACCAGAAGTTTCTCATAAGAAGGGACAGAGTTCGATTAATTCCAGGATGGCAGGCGAAACGAGAATTATGCCCCCACCGGAGAACATGAGAACAAAAAGAATCTGGCACAAAGAGGTGAATGGGGAAGGGGCCATAGTCTATGTCAGGTTGACTCCGTTGGGCTTCTTTGACTACGGATTCCATCTCCCATGTGAGCGCAGCCACCGTACAATATGCTGAAAGGATGGTCTCAACCTAATGTTTGGGAAGGTCCTCCACTGAGGCACATCGACGAGAGAGAGCGTCGGGCTTCCATATCTCAGAAAGAGGACGATAGGTGTATGTGAATCTAAAATCGCCAAAAATTAATGGACTTGGCGGGAATTCAGGCGTTTGGCGAAGTTCATCCAGCTCCAGTTCCCAAACTCGGGATGACAGGAGCTGCAGTTGTTTGCACCTTTTGAAGGTGTAGTCTCAGAGACCATAGAGCTGTCCCTGACTTCCCACATCATACAATCGGAGCACTCGACAGCCCTATCTACTGCCTCCATTAATAACTCCGAAGTTAATTGAATTAATTAAAGAATCTTATCCGGCTTTACCTCATTGGGAGCAGGCTCGTCCTCCGCCACTTCTCGCCGAAGCCTCTCGAGCCAAAGCTTCAAAGCTCACTCCTTCACTGGCCCACTCACTCACTGGCCGCTGTCCACTCTTCTTTTTTTTTTTCTTGAACAAAGCGTCAATCTTTCTCGTTGGCCAAGAATCCCTAAATTTCCCCAATTTGCATTCACATTGGTAGGACCATGCCCCTGCTGGACTCATGATATCACACTCGTATATTTCTCCAACATTTTATTTAATCATTCCAGCCAAATAGGCTCACGCAATCGACTTCTGCTAGATCCTGTCCAATGCCTACAAAAGTAGCTTTGATCCATTGTAACAAATAACCAGAGGGCGGGTCGTAATTTGTTTCAGCACAATCTTGAAACTAACTGAATTATTGTCTAGCGTCAAAGAGCTCCCTTCGTTCCACCTCCTTAGCTGCCCTGTCTCCATCCCACCAAGAGTACTACACCTTCCAAATTATTGTTCTTTATATATTGACTCAGGTAGCTTTCCTGGACTAATTCTACAAATTCTTCCTCGGGCAGCCCCTTAATATTCTGGGCAGTGCAGTATTTACTGGGGAAATTAAAACCTTTCTCTAATACAACTCTATTCTTCTTGCTATTGTGTGTAACGTCTCAACACACCTGCTGTTCAATACCTCCCTGATGACTGCGAATATCTATAATGCACCCCATTTATATCGAATCTTCTTGTTTCTGTTTTTCCCATATGGATCGCCCAGGAATATAATCACTATATACTGTTTTCACGTCCACCCTTATTATAAAGACAACAAGCCCTTCTCGCTATATTTACAGTGCGTCCAGCAGTATTTGTATCGCAGAATATTTTCCTATCATCCTGTCGTTCTCTCTGCTATGATTCTGTTATGGCTACAGCATCCCAGTCCCCAAACCTAATCCATGCTCTTACTTCATTCGAGCTACCTGCTAGACCTTGAACACTGCAATCCATGCAGTTTAACTGGATATTGATTTCCCCATACTATCTTTAATCCTGAAGTTGCTCTCCCATGTTCAGTGTTCCTACGCCCTCAGCCGATCTAGTTGAAAACTAGTTGAAACCTTTGCGGTTTCAGCAAATTTCTACCAAGGGTATTGGTTCCTCTCTGGTTCAAGTAACTTCTGCCTCCTGGGGAGGTTTGCCGAAGAACATAAATCATATCCGCTGCACAAGAGCCTCAGCCTCAAAATAAGATGGAAAGCGATGCAGTCATTTGTATTCTAGGTGAATAGCTGAGAAGCATCACGGAAATGGAATTGGAATGATGAATGAAACAGGCGAGGATTTCGAGAATTATGCAAAATTGTCTCTATTAAGTTAATTAATTTCGAACAAGATTGATTGCGACCTCTTGAATTCATACAGGCAACAGTACCACCTTTTTTGGTTCCTCTGAATCAAGAACGACTTTCTACCATTTGAGGTTGAGGTAACTCTTTGGCCAAATTTGGTGTTGTCATCATTCATGCTTCAATGTGGATTATTCTGCTCCCCGTCCCCATTTCGACCAGTCGATGCACAGCCTCCTGTACTGCCTCGAAGGCGCCACTCTTAGCTTAGAGGAGTAGCACCTCGTATTCCGTTTGCGTAGCCTCTGACCTGACGGTATCAAAACCGATTTCTCCATCTTCCGATAATTGCTTCCTTTTCCTCTTCTGTCTACTTCCATTTACTACTCTAGCTCCTCCTTCATCTCTTGTCTTCTTATTTGCGTTCCCCCAGAGTCCTCTTTCCTCTCCATATTTCTGCTCTTACAGCCCTTTGCCTTTTATACTTACCACCACTCAGCTTCTCTTTTCATCCATTCTCCCAACCCACCTACATTCTTCCTTAATTGGCTTTAACTATCACCTTCTAGCCTGTACTCTTTCCCCTCTTCCATCTACTTATTCTTGCGTCTCACCCTTTCGTTTCCGGGACTGATGAAGACTCTCAGCCCGAAATATTGACGCTATTCCTTTTCTTAAATGTTGCCTATCATACTGAATTACTCCAGTATATTTTTGTGTGTAACGCTGGATTTCCAGCATATAGAGAATATGTTTTTTTGTTCACTGTGCATGCTGCCTTTCCCTGAGTTTCTGTTACATTTTTTAACTAATGAGATATTTTTAAAACTTTGTTCATAAAGATGGAACCATTCAGCACGC
>JAUOBT010000578.1:17751496-17762910 GCA_032362145.1 Hypanus berthalutzae
ACACACACACACACACACACACACACACACACACACACACACACACACACACACACACACACACACACACACTATCCCTCCCTATTAAAATTTCCTCTTCACTGTTGGATCACTTACGCCCTCACAGAGACCCACATCCTGTGGGAAAGCCTACCACAGCCCCAGACTCACACTCCACCCCATTCCGAATGCACTCCTTCCCTACATTTCTTTCCGTTACCAGCCGTATTCTGTTCACACAGTTGCTCCCTTTCTCTCTGCGCACTAGATCCTTACACAGGCCATGTCTTTTCGGCACACCTGTTTTATTCCCCCCCGCTGGCCACCACACGCAAGGCCTAATGTGCAAACGTTGTATTCAGATACCTGACACTCATTCTGGTTACGTCCTGTTTGCGGATATGTCATGATCACAGCCCGTGCTGTTGTATTTCAGCATGATATTGACTGAAGTTCCACCTGTCATGGTCAACATAGCCTTTGTTCAATGTATGAAAAGCAAATTATTTGAAAAAAAGGATACTTTGTAAGTGTGGTTGGTAATGGATCGAATTCTAATGTATTTAATTGGGAGAACACAGGCGAGGATTTCGGAATTATGCAAAAGTGCTTCTATTAAATTAATTACATTCGAACAAGATTGATTGCAACCTCGAATTCATACAGGTAACAGTACCACCTTCTCTGGTTCCACTGAATCGTGCATGACTTTCTACCATTTGAGGTTGAGGTAACAATTTGATCAAATTTGGTGCTGTTATCACTTAAGCTTCAGTGTCGATAATTCCACTCACTATTCCCATTCCGACCTATTGATGCACAGCCGTCTGTACTGCCTCGAAGACACCACTCTCAGGTTAGAGACACCTCATATTCTGCTTGCGTAGCCTCTAACCTGAGAGCATCAAAACCGATTTTTCCACCTTCAGATAATTGCTTCCCCTTTCTCTTCCAGTTCTAATCTTCTCATATCCTTTCCCCCATCACCCTCTTTTCCCAACATATTCCTTCACTTTCAGCCCTTTGCCTTTGATAATTATCACCACTCAGGCTCTCTCTTCATCCATCCTGCCAACCCACCTCCTTAACTGGATTCATCGATTACCTTCTAGCCTGTACTCTTTTCCCTTCTCCACCTTCTTATTCTGGCTTCTCGCCCTTTCTTTTCCAGGGCTGATGAACGATCTCGGGTCAAAATCTTGACTCTTCACTCCTCTTCTTAAATGTTGCCTGACCTGCTGAATTCCTTCAGTATTTTGTTTGTGTTACGCTGGATTTCCAGCACATGAACAGTATTTTTTTTTGGTCAATTTGAATGCTGTCCTTCCCTGAATTTCTGTTACAGTTTTAAAAAATAAGGTGATAGTTTGAACATATTGTTCGTAAAAAGGGAATCCGTATGCAGACAGCAGGCCACTGGCCCCGACCGGTCCAATCAATGGAAGATGTCCAACTTAAGTTGCCCTCATTTGGCCTGTATCCCCCCGTAAACAGAACAGTTAACATAAGGTGCCTCCAGTAGTGGGCATAATTGTGGGTTGGATTGCTCTCTGTATGATGAAGTCATGCAACGATTCCTCCGCTCCCAGAGTTCTGAGAAAGCGACCTTTATAGCAAATTCGTTAATTTTCATCTAAGGTTATCTGACCCAGGTGTTGACAGCATTATCTCCTTTGATTTCTGATCTCTGGTGTCTGCAGTTTCTTTATTTTCTTTTTCATTTATCTTTAAGTACCCTGCTGCCAATTGCGACTCAACATTATGTTCAAGGAAAGCGCCTCACCAGCATTCAGTGAATTTACATCATTTGGAGACAATCTATGTGTCGAACGACATACATGAAGGAAAATGGGCAATCGACGAGGGACCATGAAGATTACTTTATCGTAGATTTCAGCTTCTGGTTTGTTTAGGATTTGTCCAACGAAGCGTTTGGCATTTTTCCTGTCCTTTTCAGATTACTCTCCAAAATGTTTCCAATTATTAACATTTCATACTGCTTCCTTACCAGTATACTCATGCTGATCAGCCCAACCCTGAAAAACTCTTCGTTTCCTTTGGCGTATCTTTCTGGGTTTCTGGAATATTAATAAATGCTCCCAGATGTGAAACTATGTTTCTTGCGTCAAAACCTCAGTAACATCCAGAAGACCACCGTTTCTTGGTATTGCTATTTCATTAAATATATTGCAGTGGGCCGGAGCTGGGGAAAGGGCGGTAGAGTCTGACGGCATTCGGAGCAGCTACCTCAGTTCACAGAAAGCACAGGATCAGTAATGTCTTTCTGGTCTGTCTGTGTGAAGTCTGCATATTTCGCTGTGTTCCCATAGCTCTCCTTTCACATGTCAAAATCGTATTGTTGTTCGGTTAGCCGGTCACTTAAAATTGCCCTTATGGTATAGGAGAATGGTTGAACACGGGGGAGTGAGGGGATTGTGAGGAGAATAAAATAATTAGTGTAAATGGGTATTTCATGGTCAGCTTGGGGTTAGTGGGACAAAAGGCCTATTAACTAACTGTATGATTTGCAAAATGTGTTTCGGTTTGCAACGATAACTGCTTACAGGTAATATATATATATATATATTATTTTAGTAGTTTATTAATGAGAGTCCATGGATATTTCAGCCCCAGCTTTATCTCGTCTCTAATCTTACTCTGTGTCCCTGCATAAATAAATGGGTTCATGCAGGAGCACAGGAACTGAAGTGCGTATCCAGTTTCTTCCAGAGGAAAATTTCATTCACTATAATTGTCACCCGAAAAATAGGAGATGCCAGATATGCGAACATAGAGGAATGTTACCAGTACCAACAGCCAAAAGAGGATGAAGATCCCTGAGATACTGAGTAGCAGGACGATGGACTTTCTGCGGCTGTTCGTCTCTTGGTCACTCTGTCTTTCACTGCTCCGCCGCCCTGGAGTCTCCGGCGGATTTTAATAGCCCTTATGATGTTTCTAATTGTTAAGAAATTAAGCAGCAAAATTAGAACGAAAGGTACACAAGGGGTTAAAATGCTATCAATCCAGTCAAATGCCATCCAGCCATGTGACGTATAATAAGATGCCTTCATCTTGCATGGCTTGCGTTCGGTTTCATGTGGAACTTCAAATATAAAAGCGAGAAACGTATTTTTGAAGCAGCTGACAGTAGTAACTATTCCGATCACCACAAATGCTGTTCGCTCTGTGCAATATTTAGTTTTCAATTTTTGGCAGCAAATAGCCACAAAGCGATCAAAGGTGAACATGACGGTCACGCAGACGGAACAGTCTCTAACGGCGTAAGCTACTACAACATTCACATTGCAGGCTGGCGAAAAGATGAGGAAATTGGATGGTACAGTCATTAGAACAATCCGGTTTAATATCACCGCCGTGATAAGGACCAGGAGATCCGTCACCGCCATGGACAGCAGGTAGACAGTGATACATCTGGAGAGACCACAGCGTCTGCGGAGCATTACCACAATCACGGTCACGTTAGCTGCAGTAGATAAAAACAGGAAGGAGAATCACTAATCTTCTTGTGTTGTTAAATTACACTGAAAATTCAGAATAAAAAACTTTCTTGTCTACGAGTTAACCCCATCTAGATTTTCTTCCACTGCTACAGCAATAACAATTACCTATGCCGTGGACTTCTAGGTAGATTTCGGTATTTCGGAAGTGAGTTCCAGTTTGGAATGCCGTTCGGAAAGTAATACAGACATCTGTATTCTGGGAGAATAGTTGAGAAGCATCATGGAAATGGGACTGAAATGACGAATGAAGCTTTTTATCCCACTGGAATGGAGACAGTGCGTTAAATGGGCCATCGTTTTAAATCTTCATAAAGCAGAGAAAAAAAAAATAGGTCACTACTGAAAAGCTGCCTCCCCTCGGATATCCATTTCGATCACCTATCTTCACTTACCAAACACATTCTACAATACTCTATGCCTTCTACTCACATACACAACGAGTAATCACTGTTCTCCAATCTACACGGACCACATTTTATTTCCTTCACAACGAATAAAATACCAACATGAAACCTTATTACTTCACGCAGTCCTTTTGCCTCCAGTTATCTGGGCTCAAATCCTATCTATTTGCATTCATCAATGGCCTATCTGCCACACTCTATTGGCCTATAAACTCATTTCAATTATTTTTCAACTGCCAGAACTCTGAATCATTAAACCTCAGTTCAATACATACCCAACACTTCCTGGATTACTGCACCCTCAATTTTTCTGTTATCTAAACTCATCACATCAATTTTTGAACCATGTAATGCAAATTTAGTGCAAAATTTTATTTGAAGCTGTTCAAAGAAATGCCTGAAAAAAGAAATTGCCTCCATTATTGGGCATTTGCGGTCACGATAAGAAGAGTTGATATAATGGGCATCAAATCTACTGAATACTGGAAGATATAAATAACCTCTGTTGTTAATTGTGATGAACCACAATTTGAAATACAAAAAAAGTAATGAAATATTCAATTGAAGCAGTACAACGAATGGCTGTAAACGATTGAAAGATATAAAGAAGTTAAAAGTAGATGTAAATCAAATCAGCACGCTGAAAATGCTGGAGAAACTCAGCCGTCCAGGCAGCATCTATCGTAAAATGTTAACAGTCGATATTTCGGGCTGAAACCTTTTTAGAGAAAATAGCAGGCCATAAATATCAATAATCTACAAACAATGATACAAGTAAGTATACCGTTGATACAAAATTGCAGAGCATTTTGTCGATCAATACACAAGTGAAGTATTTTACCAGGAATGCCGACAACTGGAATGATGGAATAGCAAACGGCCAACCACAAGATTTGTGGAACTCCATGCATCGCTTTCGGAAGCTTTAAGCACACAATACCTTGCATTCACAGGCTCTTATATTTATTGCAGCCTTCAGTCACCAGAGAGCATATTAAGAAGGGATATTTGTTTATTTATGCTAATTTTAAATATGCTAATTATTTATACGTGAAAGAGGATGATGTCAATAATGGTTTCGATGAACAACTGCGCATGAAGTGTAATGCTGTTTCTATTTCTCACAAGAGAAGCAAAGCAGTGTTGTCAAGTTTATTGTTGCCTGCACAATGCAACGTAAATCTCAACTGTATTAGCTTTACAGCCACGCAGCAACAGCCCATCCATTTCCAGTATCGACATATTGTTCGTTCAGAGATGCTCTTCCGCACACCACTGTTGTAACGCGTTGTTATTTAAGTTTCTTTCGTCTTCCTGCCAGGTTGACCATTCTTCTGTGGGCGCTCTCACGGAAATGGCGCAAGCCCCGAAATAAATGTCGCTCTCTGGTATTCTGGTTACTAAAGCTGCTCACGCCGGCTTTTGCACACACAGGGAACAGTGTTAGTTTATGCACACAGGATGTTCAACGTACTGTACATCATGTCCACATGGTGAATCGTAAACAACAGATATGCTACGTCTACGTCTGGGGTGGTGAAATCTGCAATAGCGTCATAGAAATTAGCAGGTAACCAGTCTCGAGTGCAGAGAAAGACGTTCGAGTGAAAATCACTGAAGCATGCGCTTCTTCGGAAAAGGAGACTTTCGAGTTATAAAAAATAAAGCATAAAAAGGACAAATTCACGGCTTCATAGACAGTGAATATGGTGATAATACGGTGAAAAAACGTCATATCAAAAAGGAGCTCAAATGCACCGAAGCTCAAAGTATCGATAGGATAGGCAAGCAGGCAAAGGCGGATGATGTTACTAATTGTTTAAAAAATGAAATCAAATCATTAGAACGGCGTGATTTAGGATCAGAAGAGATAGAACCCTTGAGGGTTGATTTCAGAAACTGCAGGATTAACAAAACAAAAAAAACCGTGATAGGAGTTCTACAAGATCCTCGGAACAAAGTCCAGCAACTGGGTGCAAATTACAAAGGGAGGTAGAAAAGGCATATCAAAAGTGAAACGTTAGGATAATCTTTGGCGGAGTTTCAATGTGTCATTAGCGTGTGTAAAGCAGATTCCAGGATCCCAAGGATTAGAACTCATAGAATCTGTACGAGATGGCCTTTTACAGCATCTGAAGGTTGAACCCACTATGGGGAAGACTATTCTGGATTACAGTGGTATAATGAACTGGATATTATTAGAGGGAATAATGTAACGGAACAGTTGGGAAACAATGATTATAGTATGGTACATTGAGCGCTGCAGTTTGAGAGGAAGAAACAAAAGACATGGGTACCAGTATTACAGTAGAGTAAAGGGAATGGAGTCACGGAATGGGACTTGGCCAAATTTCCTTGGAAAGGGACACTGCAGGGCTGACACCAAAATTTCAAAGGCTGGAGCTTCTGAGAGGGATTCAGAAGAGACAGAATGGATACATCCCAACGTAGAGTATTCGAAAGGCAGGATTACGAAACCCTGGCTGACAAGGGAAATTAAATCTAACATCAAAATGGAAAGAGAATGCATATACTACAGCAAAGTTAGTGGGGTTAGAGATTGTGAAACATTTAAAGACCAATAGAAGACGACGAAATAAGCTATGAGGAGGAAAAAAAATGAGATCTTAAGCATGCTTGCCAATAATATAAAGGAGGACACCAAAGGTAATTTTCTCAGATACATAAAGAATAAAATGCATCTGAGACCGCTAAAAAGTAACGCTGGAGAGGTAATGGTGGGGAACATGGATATATTGGACGAACAGTAAAAGTATTTTGTATCCGTCCTCTGCTGAAAACGCTAATAGTATTCTGAAAGTTCCAGAGTGTCACTGGGCAGAAGTGGGTGAAATCACTATTATTATGGAAAAGTGCTTGGAAAGTTGATTGGTCGGAGATAGTTAAGTTACCTGGTCTAGACAGACGCAATCGCAAGGTTTTTAAGGAGTAGAATGTAGAGACGCTAGAGACATTCTGGGATGGTTCTGGAGGACTGGAAAGTTGCAAATGTCAGTACACTCTTCAAGAAGGAAGGGAGGCAGAGGTAAGGCAATTATAGGCTAGTTAGCCTACTCTCATTGGCTAGAAAGATATCGGAGGCAGTTGTTAATGATGAGTTGTCAGAGTATGTGGAGGCACATGACAAACAGGCCAAAGTCAGTGTAGTTTTCTGAGGAGAAAATATTGCCTGACAAACCTGTTGGAATTCTTAGAGGGAATAACAAGCAGGATAGAAAAGGGTGAATCGGTGAAAGTTACGTGCTTCGATTTACAGAAGGCATTTGACAAGGTATTGCACATGAAGCTGCTTAACAAGATAAGATGCCATAGACTTGGAGGAAAGATACTAACATGTATAGAGGATTGGCGGCTTGTCAAGAAGCAAAGAGTGGAGAATTTTCTGGTTGCCTGCCAGTGACTGGAGATGTTCGGCACTAATTACTGGGACTGCTGCTTTTTGCGTTACATTTCAATGATTTGGATGATTGAATTAATGGATTCGTGCCCAAGTTTGTGGATGATAGCAGGAGAGACGGACGAGAGGGTAATGTTGAAGAACGAGGGGAGCCGCAGAATGACTTACACAAATGAGGAGAATGGACAAAGAACAGATGGACGGAACACAGTGTCGGCAGGTGCTTGGCCATGCACTGTGGTAGAAGGAACAGAAGAGGAGCTTATTCTTTAAATGCGCAAAACTTCAACATCTGGAGATGCAAAGGGACCGAGGAGTCCTCATTCAGGATTTCGTAAAGGATAACTTGCAGGTTCAGTCAATGGCGAGGAAGGAAAATGCAATGTTAGCATTAAGCAACTGGACTAGTATAAACAAGTAAGAATGAAGTGCTGAGATTTTTAAGGCACTCTTGAGGCTCAACTGGAATACAGCGAGCTGATTTGGGCCCCTTATTCAATGAAGCATGTGCTGACTTTAGAGAGGGTTCAGTGGAAGTTTATGACATTGATTTCGGGAATGGCACTGTTATCCTATGGGGAGCTTTTGATGGCTCTGTGCCTGTACTCCCTGGGAGTTAGAAAAAAGAGGGGGATCTCATTGAAAATTATCGAATGCGGAAAGACCTAAATAGTGTCCATATAGGGAAGATGTTTCCTGTTGTGGGGAAGTCTAGCATCAAAGAGCACTGCTTCAGAATAGAGGTGCGACAATTTAGAAGGGAAATGAGGAGGAATTTCTTTGGCCAGAGGGTGGTATATCGGTGGAATTCGTTGTCACAGGTTATTGCGTGTATTAAAGGCCCATGTTGATTGGTTAATGTTTAGTCAGGTGTGAAAGGCTGCCGGAGAAGCCGGGGGAATGCGATTGGGAGTGAAATGTATCAGCCACGATGAAATGGCGGAGCAGACCTGATGGGCCATATCTGCGGCAGCTGGAATAATAGGCTGAAAAACAGCATATGGAATTTAATGCGGACATTTCCGTAGGATCAGCCACGAATGTAGTAGGACAAGGGGATCTGGGAAAACAGAATCCGTTGAAAGCGGCATCACGGGTAGTTAGAGTCGTACATAAAGCGTTTGGTACGTTGGCCTCCATAAATCAATGTATTGAATACAGAAGATGTGCTGTTATGTTAATGTTGCATGAGACGTTGGTAAGACCTATTTTAGAGTATTGTCTGCAATTTTAGTCACCTATCTATACGAACCAAGATTTAAAGAATGCAGAAATGTTACAAGGTTGTTACCGCCTCTGGAGGACCGGAGTTATAGGAAAAGATTGAATAGGTGAGGAATATGTTCTTCTGAATGTAGGAGACTGAGAGGAGATTTGATAGAGGTAAATAAAATTATGGGGGGTAAATGCAACTAAACCTTATTCCGCGGAGATCGGGTGGGGCCAAAACCGGAGGTCATGTCTTAAGTGTGAAAGATGAAAAGTTGAAGGGGAACATGACGGGAAACTTCTTCACTCAGAGGGCCAAAACACTGTGGACTCAGTTGCGGCCCAAGTGGTCCATGCGAGCTGGATTTAAATGTTCAGGACCATAAGGCAATAAGACATAGGATATATCCTCGTGAACCTCCTCTGGACAGGCTCCGAAGACATCACATGCTTTCCGACGCTGCTAACAATATTCTAAGTGCGACCTTACCGGTGTCTTATAAAAGCCTAGCATTATCCCCTTGTTTTTATATTCTATTCCCCTTGAAATAAATGCCAATATCGCATTTGCCTTCTTCAGTACAGATTCAATCCATAAATGATCCTAATGGGAATCTTACACGAGGTACCCTCAGTCCCACTGCTCCCCAGTTAGGTAATAGTCCACATTGTTGTTCCTTTTACCAAAATGTATTATCATATATTTCCTAACACTGTATTCCGTCCGCCACAATTTGTGCATGTTTTCGAATGTGCCTCAGTCGCGCCGCAATCGCATTGCTTCCTCAGTACTGCCTACCCTTCACAGACCTTCATACCATCTGTAAACCTCGAGACAATTCCATCAAATACATTACCTAATTATTGACAAAGAATGCGAAAAACAGCGGTCCCAATGCTGACCACTCAAGGAAAACCTTCAGAGAAGTTTGGATAAGTACATGGATAATAGATATAGGGAGCAATATTGCTTAGGTGCAGGTTTTTGGGAATAGGCGTTTCCAAAGGTTTTGACTTGATGGGAAGCAGGGCATGTTTCTGTATTATACTTTTCTACGACTGTAATCTTACCGATAATTAGAAGGTCCAGATAGAGTGAACATGAAGAGGAGGTTTCACATAGAGGAAGAGTCTTGGACCAAAGGGCACAAATCAGAGTATGAGTGCGTCCCATTAGAACATAGAGGAGGAGGAATTTCTCAAACCAAAGGATGGTAAATCAGTGAAAGTCATCGCCACAGACTACAGTGTAGGATTGTTTATCAGGTAATTGGAGGTCGATTAGTTCTTCATCAGTAAGAGCGTGAACGGCTTTGGAGTAAAGCGGATCCATGAGTTTGAAATGGATAATCTGACGTGATGGGATGAAATAGCTGACTTGATGGGCCAAATGGAAACTCAGTTCCTACCTATTAACTTCCTATGACATTTCGACACGTATACTGATAGGAAATGTTTACACGGATAGTCACAAGATGCAGGTAATGGAACTAGCACAGTTAGCAAACTGGTCAGCATGCACTTGATGGGTTGACGGGCCTGTTACTTGCTGTATAACATTATGAAGGTGGTACTAGTCAAGTCAGAAAAAAACAAAAGAAGATGCATTTCGTTTTCGCAAAGAATATAGATTTTTTTTAATTTTAGAAATCTAAATCACAAGGAATATAAAATGTTATAGTAATTATAAATGAGAGTAGACAAAGAATATTTCAGCCCCAGCTGTATCTCATCTCTGAACTTAGTCTGTATCCCTGCATCAATAAATGGGTTCACCCAGGAGCACATGAACTAATTTTTAACTTCTCAGCATGTGGGTTAGTTCGGAAGCCCTGACAGGGAGTTATACTCTGACTCCGGATCTTTGTGGGAATGGGAACCGCTGTCATCCTTCACGATCAGCCACTTTTCGATAACTCAAGCACCCGGCCTGGAAGACAAGCGGGCCTTCATGGTTCCGTAATTTCGTGGCCTTGGGGACGTGATAATTCTAAGCCGGTGCCCTTGACTGAATAGTGTCGTGATGGAACACGGAATATCAAGAGCAGCAGGTTTGCTACCAGGAGCTGTGTGTCAAGAGAGCTATGCATTTTTGGCGCCCTCTCTCTAAGCGCAGAGCTCGGAAAAAGCGACGCCACAGACTTTAAACACCGTAAACCAAAGAATTGTTTATTATGTTTCCCCTCTCGTTCTGAATCGGGGACAGCACTTTTTATCCTTATTATACAAATTAGGAACAGAGAGCCTGTAGTATGTGAAATTATCGTAAGAAGGAGTTGTTTTTCGGGTACTGTAAGTCTGTATCTTCATTGCTGTACGCTTGCGTACTCAGTGGATGGTGCTAATGTTTTTTTGCTGGCGGGGATATGACGGGGTCTACTTGTGCATGGCAGGGGTAGTTGGTGGTCGTGTCTTTATGGTTCTAACGTTTCAGCGTTTGAAAGAAAGGCTGCTCCAAGATGGCCGCAACAATTGATTCGTCTTTTTTAAACTTCTTGCTGTTATTCCGTTAAGTAGCCAATGCTGTGTCAATTAACAATAAACAAACTCGTCCAACCTGAGTTCCCGTAAAGCAAAACATCCCAGTAAAGCCCGACGCAGTCTCCTATTCTCGCGCAAACTCCCGAGATCTAAGGTATAACTCAAATAAAGAACTAACGCTGTTAGATAACAGTATTTAGTACATAAGTTTAATAATTAATCATATTTATTAAGTTGCTCACAAAGTGACGTAAAGCAGAACAAATATAGAACGAAACTTAAAATCAGAAATTTCTCCGTTCTCCCTCTCTCTCTCTCTCTCTCTCTCTCACACACACACACACACACACACACCCACACACACACACACCCACACCC
>JAUOBT010000578.1:21046148-21057239 GCA_032362145.1 Hypanus berthalutzae
TCAAGAATCTATCAACCTCCGCCTTAAATACACCTAATGACTTGGCCTCCACATCCGCCTGTAGCAGCAAATTCCACAGATTCACCACCCTCTGGCTAAAGAAATTCCTCCTCATCTCCATTCTAAAAGGTGCCCCTCTATTCTGGTCTTAGACTCCCCCACCAGAGCAGATATCCTCTCCGTATCCACTCGACTTGAGGCCTGTCAGCATTCAATAGGTTTCAATAAGGTTATCCCTCATTGTACCCAGAGCCACCAATAAGAACTAGGCTACACTCTCAGAAATGAAGTCTTGCAACAGATGGAAGACCCATTTACCATCTCAGGTAGATATGAAAGATCCCTCTACACCATCAAGGGTTCTGAATCTTTGGACTTCATAAAGAACAAAGGAGATAGGGCCACTGAGCAGATTGGGGGTTAAGGCAGACAAACCTTTGGGCAACAAGGTGTCAAAGACTAAGAAGAAGATATTGGGGTTGAGCCTGCATCATGTTCTCTTCTCTCAGCAGCCATTGAGAAGGAGGTAGAGAAGGTTTGGGCCCCACATCACCAGGTTCAGGAACAACCTTCAACCTTCAGGCTCTTGGACCGGTGTGGATAACTTCACTTACTTCAACACTGAATAATTCCACAACCTATGGGCTCATTCTCAAAGACTCTTCAACTCATGTTCTCAGTATTATTGATTTACCTACAGTGTACATTTACTGCTATTATTTGTTTTTTTTATTTGCAGTTTGCCTTTCTTTTGCACATCAGTCTTTGTGTGTAGTTTATCACTGACTCTATCGAATTTCTTTGCTCTACTGTACAGCAAGAAACTGAATCTCAATTACCAAATGGCAACATATACGTGCTTAGACGATAAATTTACTTTGTACTTTGATCAGCCATAATTTTATTGAATGGTGAGCAGGAGCAAAGGGGCTGAATAGTCTCTTTCCCCTTCTCTTATCTCTATTCCTGTAGCGCAGTTATCACAGATACTTCAACCAACATCACTTGAAGACGTGCTCTGGTGATGATCATTTAGTGGGAGTTTACTAAGCCCAAACTGATAGTGATTAGCCTTCCGAACTACTCCACAGGTTGTAAAAGGCTTTGGGAACTCCTGAAGAGTGTGTAAAAGGCATGCAGTTTGGTTGATTTCGTTACAGTGCGGCAGAAGCCAAAATTATTCCACGGGACGTTGTTGACAGAAGTGCACAACCGTAACAAGGCCTGTGGTTGTCATTCTAAAGTATTGACATAAGTAAAGCAAGTGTCTCAGGCAATGATAAAGATTTACATATCAATGGATTTTCAATAATCATTTTGTAATTCTCCTGACGCTTTTATTAAATTTCATCCTATTTCTGTATTATTTGCTATGAACCTGCCATCTGTTGATTGCAGCTTGGCTTAAAGCATCCAACATTCTCTAGGACAGCAGTTCCCAACCTTTTTGTGCCATGGACCAATAGGGTCCACAGGTTGAGGTTGGGAAACTGCAAACATCTAGAACATTCTGAGGCTCATCGTCATCATTATGTGCCTTGTCTTTCCATGACCATGATCGTTCTTGGCAAATTTTTCTAACAGAAGTGGTTTGCCATTGCCTTCTTCTGGGCAGTGTCTTTACAAGACGAGTGACCCCCAGCCGATATCAATACTCTT
Organism: Hypanus berthalutzae; assembly: GCA_032362145.1. NCBI lineage: Eukaryota > Metazoa > Chordata > Chondrichthyes > Myliobatiformes > Dasyatidae > Hypanus > Hypanus berthalutzae. Next base: position 21,047,808 of record JAUOBT010000578.1, read on the forward strand.
CAGAGATTGTCTGCTTGGCGTCCATTGTCACATGTCATATGCACCAGCCACTGAAGCAACCTGCTCCCAAGGGTTCACGTGACCTAGATCAGGGGGCTAAGCAAGTGCTACACCTCCTTTGGGAGAGACAGATCTCCACCCCACCACCCGAATTCTGGGGCTAGAGGGGTAAAAACAGATCCTTTCCTCTGCAATCACATCCTCATTGCCAAACAGCCTGAAAGTAATCCAGGCAAATAGGCAAATAGGGGCTCATTCCCTCCCGAGGCAAAGTGTCACTTCAGAAACTCTCTATTGAGCATCCAGGCAGCTTGTGCTGAGCAGTAACCAAGGGGGTCCTGCTCGATCAGCCAAGGTATCGTGCCGACCGGTGGTGACCTCCCTTGGTTCGCAGTGATCCAACTCAGGGCTGTCCACACCTCATCCTGGAAAGCGTGCTGAGTTCAATTCCCGCTGCCGCCTGTGAGGAGATTGTACCCTGTACCCGTGACCGCGTGGGTTTCCTCCCACATTCCAGCTGGCCTACAGCTCAGTAGGTTAATTGGTCAAGTGCGTGCAATTGGCTGGTGTGGGCTCATTGGGTCAGAAAGGCCTCTTACCATGTTGTACCGCTAAATAAAACATTAATTACTGCAGTGCTTCCAGCATAATGAGGTTTACAATGACATTGTTGGAATTATAAAATTATGAAAATGAAGGAAGATTGTGCTCTGGGATATCATTAGGTGCTACAAAAAGTTCAAAGTTCAAAGCAAATTTATTATCAAAGTACAAATATGTCACCGTATACAATGCTGATGTTCGTTTCCTTGCGAGTATGCTTACAATAACAGAATCAATGTGAGTCCGCCCAACTTGGGCGTTCAACCAGAGTGCAGGAAGCAAAAAACTGTGCAAATACGAAAAGAAAGAAAAAATAATAATAAATAAATGAACAATAAAGATCGAGAACATGAGATGAAGAGCCCGTGAAAGTGAGAGCATCGTTTGTGGGAGCACTTCAGCGATGGGGCAAGTGAAGTTGAGTGAAGTTATCCCCTCTGGTTCAAGAGCCTGATGGTTGAGGGGTGTTAACTGTTCCAGAACCCAGTGGCGTGAACCCTGAGGCTCTTGTACTTCCTTCCTGATGATAGCAGCGAGAAGAGACCAGGTCCTGGGTGGTGGTGGAGGGCGGGGGTCTCTGATAAAGGATGCTGCTTTCACGTGTAATGCACTGGTTCGCATGGTTCATATTTTCTCTCCGTTATGCTTTTCTGTTCTCCGTGTAAGCTGCTTGTTTGGGTTACTGTTGAAGATTAGAGATAGGACAAATGTGTGCCACCCAGTGGGTGTGAGTGGGTTCCGGGGAGGTTTCTCTGGTGAGGGACATTAAGGTTGGGCTTGGGGCTTTTGAGAGGGGAGAAGAGGTTGGAGAGTTGACCCAGAGTGAGGCCGTGATTCGATGAAGCCTGGGGAGATCGAAAGAGGATTGGCAAAGCAGAAACGGTGAGCTCCAACTTGTGCACATTAGACTGTGTCATTAAAATGGGCCCTTTTCTTTGCCTGCTTTTTCTTTACTAACCTTTTAGTCAAATTATATGAGGTGTACTGTCTGTTGGTTCCAGGGTTGTCAAGCTGAGGAGTGGTAGTGGGGACAAGCTCCCACTACCGAAAAGTGCTCCTCACTGCATGCACCTCAAATAGCCTCTGACAACAAAGTCCAACTCCTGGCCTTCTCATGTGGCTTGGCCTCTAAGCCCGGCAGAACTGTTTCTACTGACAGGTGGGTCCGGGTGCCTTAAAACCAGTGCTTTGGGTAGATGGAGCTCGTCAGCCTGGGAAGGCAGTCCACTCTGAGTTCAAATCTCCGCTGCCTTGTGGCCAGTCCCACTCATGGGAAAAAGCTTCGGGAGTAACCCCGGAGGACAAATCCGGAGCTGGAGTCCCTAAGGCAGTCCGATGTTGCCTTCAACTTCGCTCTGGCAACTCCTGTGACGACACCGGTGCCGAGCTGTATCGGCCCTTGCCCGTCCCTTGGACAACATTGGTGGTGTGGAGAGGGGAGACTTGCAGCTTGGGCAACTGCCGGTCTCCCATACAACCCTGCCCAGGCCTGCACCCTGGAGAGGGTGCAGATCCATGATCTCACGAGACTAACAGACGCCGTCCAATCCAACTGTCTGTTATTTCGTAGTACTGATTTGTAACAGGGTAACGAATCTGCACAACCAGGGGTATTTGAGGGGCTTGCATTTAATCTCTCACATTTGGCAGGGCCAGAGGATGTCTTCCCTACACCCACACGCAGCCAACGGAACCAGATTGCCACACACGTAGAAGCACTCGAGGGTGGGTAGGGCTTTACCCGTGATGGACTGGGCCATACTGCGGTGAGGGTTGCAATTCCTTCATGTAATTCTTTTATTTCTCCTTATTTCCTTATTGCAGGGGCAAGTAAGGAAATCACCAGTGAGGCTGCAGGTAAAGCATTATGTAATGGTTGTGGTCACCATACTACAGGGAAGGTGTAGCAGTTCCAGACAGAGGAGAGAGCAGCTTCAGTAAAGATTTTGCTAGTGTTGAGGAATTATAGTTATGAGAAGCGACTGTTCTTCAGTATATAGAGTCTGAGGGGAGATTTAATTGAGGTGCATAGATTTACTACAGGGCCAAACAGGTTAAATGGACGTAATCTAATTGCCTTTGTAGACAGGTCAGTAACTAGGCAGTGCAGTCTTAAATTAATCAGTAGAAGGATTAGAGATGAGTTTCTACAGATTTCTGCAGATATACAATGAAGTGCTTTCTGACTGTTTCAATCACTGGTTGCTATGAAGGCTTCAATGCACAGGATCAGGAAAAGCTGCAGAGGGTTGGAAACTCAGTCAGCTCCGTCCTGGGCAGTAGCCTCTCCAGCATTGAGGACACCTTCAGAAGGCAATGCCTCAAGAAGGCAGTGTGAATTATTAAGACCTGCTACCATCCCAGACTGCCCTCTTCTCACTGCTACCATCAGGGAGGAGTTACCGGCGCCCAAAGACACACACTCAACCTTTAAGGAAGAGGTTCTTTCCCTCCGCCATCAGATTTCTGAATGGTCTGTGAACCTGCGATCACCACCTGCCATGATGCGCACTGGCAGTATTTGGAACCCAAGTGCAGAGGAAAGACAAATTCCGATGCAGAGACGGCGATGAGAGTTTATTCGTAATGATCCCAAAAGAATATCAGTGGCTCGGCCGAGTGACACCACAAGAAGTAACATTCTCAAAACCAGGACCCCGCGATTAGTGCTAATCAGGCATCCGCTTAAATAATACTGGCAACACAGAATCCCCGAGCCTATTGAAATACATTTAACAAGCTTAAACAGGAAACACCAGGAGACTGCAATACAAAGAGTAGGTCACTCAGAGATAACACAGAACTCTAAATGATTAACAACTCTCATTAAACAACAATTAACCAACTCTGGGACTCTAAAAACCTCACAGCCCAGTTCTCTCTGGTGCCTCTCACAGGCCAGAGGAGCTCATTACACCACCTCACTATTTTGTTCTCTCTTTGCATTATCTATATTTTATATATTCTTATCCTCACTGCCTTTTATTTCTATTTCTGCACCACTGATTTAACTTAACTATTTATATACTGTAATTCATGGTTTTATCCCTATTGTTATGTATTACATTGTACTGCTGCTGCCAGGTTAACAAATATCACAACATACACCAGTGATATTAAACCCGATTCTGATTCTGAGTTAAAGAATAATTGTTTCCAAGTAATGTGATTCAGTGCCTGGCAAGGTATGGGAGGCAGGGACCATTTAACTTGGCTGAGCTGTGAGCTACAAGTGTTAAGAAGTTGGATGACCTGGTCACAATGGGCCGAAAGGCCTGTTTGTGAACTGTTGGTGTCTGTGGTGATAACAGATCCAATGGTTACAGGGCCAGATGTTATTGCAGAACACACAGCAAACAACTCTTGCTTTTCAGCACAAGAGAAGATGTGATAATGTGAGATGTTCAAGGTTGAAAGATGAGAAATGGAGAGAAAAAGAGGATAGATGTGTGAAAACGGAATGAGAACAGAGGAAGGTGTGACAGATAGAGAGAGAAAGAGATGTGAGAGAGAAAGAGAGAAGCTGAGAAAAAGAGAGAAGGTGTGAGAAATAGAAAGAGAAAATTTGAGAGAAAGAGGAAAGGTGTTAAAGAGAAGGAGAGAGTGAGAGAGATAGAGAAAGAGAGGTGTGAGAGATAGAAAGAGAACGGGAGAAGGTGTGCAAGATACAGAAAGAGAGCAGGTATGAAATAAAAAGAAAAGGTATGAGACAGTCAGAGAAAGAGAGAAGGTGTGAGAGATAGAAAGAGAAAGACAAGGCAGCACGACAGGAATGGAGAATAACACAGGCCGGGAAGAGACAGAGAGACTGCAGCAGAGTATGGAGAGAGTACAAGAAAGAGAGAACAGGGGTTTTGAGGTGATTGCACAGGTACAGGGGGCATATGGAGACATGTTAGAGGTTGCAGAAAAAGAGGAGGGAGGTTGCATGGGGAGGGGGGCGAGGGAGTGAGACATGGAGATTAGAGAGAGAGGCGAGAGCTAGGGAGTAGAGAAATGGAGACAAGCAGAACTACAATGGAAGCGGGGGAGACAGACCCAGAGAGTAGTGTTGACAGAAGGAAAGAGAGTATTTTAGGGAGACACACAAAGATAGAAATGGAGAGGGAGACGTCGATGTAGGGGTGGTGTGGACAGGCTGAAATAGACATTAAGACAGACAGAGAAAGATCTGAAGGACAGGGAGAAGAACAGAAGATTCGTTCATAAAATCATTTACATCTTGGAAATCCAATGATTAATTTCTCTTTAAAACATTTTAAAATGACAACATCGGAAAGAAAGCCTTCATTTTCAGGATGACAACCTTCTTTTTCAAATGGGTAGAACACTGCATTGTACGCTCCCCACAGACAGTAATCCTCTGATCACCTTGTAAGTCTTAATTGGCTTGTAAGCCCCATTTGTCTGGTGCAGGAACGACTGAAGCAGCTTACATCACACAGAGGGACCATCTCTACATTATTAAACACTCCAGAGACACGTTGGCCATAAATCTTACCTCTCTTTTATTTTTTCCATGTCTATTTTTCACAGCCATTTCTATACAAGCAACGTGTTGCAAAAACAAGCAAGGGATTCGAATCCTAATCGTCGTTCTGACATCCCGATTGCTATGGAAGGGAAGACGGGATGGGATGAGGATGGGCTTTAGCCTAAGAGTGGTGAATCTGTGGAATTCATTGCCACAGACAGCTGTGGAGGCCAGGTCATTGGGTATACATAAAGTGGAGGTTGACAGGTTTCTGATTAGTCAGGGCATCAAAGGTTAGAGGAAGAAGGCAAGAGGGTGGGGTTGTGGGGGATAATACAGCAGCCATGAAGGAATAGTAGAGCTGATTTGATGGGCCGAATGGCCTAATTCTGCTCCTCTGTCTTATGAACCTCACTCAGAGGGGAGGCTTCTTCGAAGGAGTTGGTCTGTCCAGTACTAGGCCGCTATCAAAGCGGCAGGGCCCAGGTCCGAGAGCGGGAAACGACCCGAGACTTGGGCAATTTAAGCACCAGGCCAGATTGAGAAGGTCAGGTTGTCGGGCCTGGTTCAGCTCGCTGCTCCGTGAGGTTTACTCGACTCTGCGCTGAACTGCGGCCGTGGCCTGCAGCTAACGGGCTCCCGGGTCGGCTGGGGTGAAGACCGGGCTTTATGGTTGTGAACTCACTTTCGTGAACTTCAGTAGTTTGCTGGCTTTGGTGATCTGCATGATTTGTTTACACTCCCTGCACACTGTTTTTTTAATGGGTTCTATTGGGTTTCGTCATTCTGTAAGGAGACAAACCTCGAGGCTCTATATAGTAGTCATACTTTGACAATAAATGTACGTTGAACTTTGGCTCAGTCTGTACCAAGGGGGTTTCTTTGATTAGTGCCATGGAAGGCACACCAATACTGAGGCAAGAGTCACTGAATAATACCACAATGACCCACAAAACCTTCAAAGCACCAGCAGCTGGTCTTCAATTCCCACTGCTGTCTGTAGGCAGTTTGCACGTTCCCGACACGGCTAAGTGGATTTCCTCCGGGCGTTTCGATTTCCTCCCACATTCCAAAGACATACAGCTTAGGGCTAGTAACACATGCAACATGCTGGAGGAACTTGGCAGGTCAGACAGCGTCCATGGAGATGAATAAACAGCCGACATTTCGGGCCAAGACCCTTCTTCAGGACTGGGAAGGAAGGTGGAATTGGGAATAAAAAGATGGAAGGAGGGGAAGGAGGGTGGCTAGAAGATGATAGGTAAACCCAAGTGGGGAGAGAGAAGGGAATCTGATATGAGAAAGGGAAGGAGGGGACCCAGGGGGGAGGTGATAGGCTGGTGAGTGGGGAATAGAAGAAGGGAGGGGGGAGGGAAAAATCAATATTCATGCCATCAAGTTGGAGGCCACCCGGACAAGGGGCTAGTAAGTTGTGGGCATTGGCACTGACAGCATGGTGCCACCTGCGAGTGGCATTTAGCACAATCTGCCTTGATTTGACTTGAAGCAAACGCTTCATTTCACTGCAGGTTTCAAAGTCCCAAGGTACATATGGCAAACGAAGCTCTACTTTCAATACCAGAGGGAGGCTCACTGTCTGATCTAGGCCCACAACTGGCAACACTCGCGGGCGGCCCCCAGCACAAACTCAGACTGGTTCCGGTGTTGACGACACATTTCGCTGCATATATTCCGCCGCACGATGTCCCGATGAACAGATAAAGCTAACTTCCTCAAAAGTCTTAAGAAGTGGTCACTGTCTAAAAGCAGTGGAAGGGCGCCCAGCCAGAGCAGGGTCTGTCCAGTACAGTTTAACACAGACAGAGGGGGCTTGCCCTCAGTAAGTCGAGCCAACTGGGAGAGGGAGCGGGGGCTCAGCTGAACAACGGTGTTGGCAACGTGGAGTCTGCGATGATTTGTCTGCAGATTTTAGAACTAGTACTTGAGCAGTGAGGCTCGCTGATGTGTATTATTCTATTTCTTTTAAACAATGAACGACAAGCTGGCCTTGGAAGTCTATTATCCTTAGAATAGCCTCAGGTTTGGCGGGCTGGTGGCGTAGTGGCATCAGCGCTGGACTTTGGGGCAAGAAGTCCCGAGTTCGAATCTGGCCGGCTCCCTTGCACGCTCTCCGTCCGTGCCTGGATGCCCCTGGCTGCAAAGGCTGCACCCTAAATCTGTGGGTGGGAGTATGCAGCGCTCTTCAACTGGGGAGTGTGCACCCTATTACCAGGAGGCATGCACCCCTAAAATGAAGAGGGGTTCGCCCTAGTATCATAGGTGTCTACCCTGATATTAGTTGTAGGGATATAGCGTGGAATAGGCCCTTCCAGCCCCCCAAGCTGTACCAGCCCAGCAATCTCCCGATTTAATCCTGGCCTAATCAATGACCAATTAACCTGCTAACCGCTACGCCATTGGACTGTGGGAGGGAACCCACGCGGTCATGGGGAGAACGTATAACCTCCTTCCAGGCAGCGGCAGGAATTGAACCCGGGTCACCTGTGCCTCAAAGCATCGCGCTAACCACCTGTCAGGGAGAGGGCACCCTAATATCAAGGGTGTGCACCCTAATATTGGGGAGTACACCCTAATATATGGAGGGTGCACTCTAATATTGGGGGTACACTCTAATATATGGTGGGTGCTCTCTAATATTGGGGGTACACCCTAATATATAGAGGGTGCTCTCTAATATTGGGGTACACCCTTATATATGGAGGGTGCTCTCTAATATTTGGGGTACACCCTAATATATGGAGGATGCACCCTAATATTGGGGAGTATGCCCTAATATCAAGGACATACACCCTAAATATCAGGGGTCACAACCTAGTATCAGGGCTGTCCACTAATATTAGGAGTGTGAAGCCAAATAAGAGGGGTGTACACCCTAAAATCAGGGGTTTGCACCCTAATATCAGGGGCTGTGGACGCTAATCTTTGTGGTGTGTCCCCTAATATAAGGGATCAGTGGTGTGGAACCTAACAACAGGGGATGTGCTCCCTAATATGAGGGGGAGTGCAGCCCAATATCAAGGGGGCTTAAACTCTAAAGACACAGGGCATGCTCTATAATGGGAGGGGGTGTGTGCGGACTAACATGAGGGGGACATGCTCCCTACTATTACGAGTGGGGAGGAGACCGTGCCCTCGCATAAATCCCCTTCCAGAGCACAATTTAGCTGAAGCATCTGGTTTACTGAAGGACTCCACTAACACTTTGCAGAGGAGCCATCAAGTTTATTTCAACCGCCTCAAAGTTTAAGCTAGTTGGTGATTGTTTCCATGGCAACCAGAAGAAGCCATTCAGTCCACCTATTAAAATGACCGTCCAATAGAAAATCGGCACCGCACTTCACTTTTATTTTCGTATTCATTTGAGTTGATTCGTGGAGTTTTTCGCCATTTAAATGTTCCATTTCTGTGGAAATCTCACAGCTTTCAAGTACTTGGTATTAACAAGAAATCTAACTGCATTCCTTCCAAGAGGGATGGGATATATTCACTTTAAAATTGAAAACCTCTTTCACAATGAGAAAATTAACATACTTCGTGGAACATTAAGGCTGACCATCTCTTTGACAGAGCAATTCAATTTATTCCACTTCCATCTTCCCAGTAATTCTCTTTAATTTTATACAATTGTCTTTTAGAAGTAACTATTAATCATCACAATTTTCAGGATTGAAAATGTCGAGTTAATTGCACATTTAACATAATTAATCGCAATTTAAATCACTATGTTGAACAATGAAGGAATAACAATAATTTTATAGTTTTACTTATTTTTAGTTGTGTTAAATGGTTTTGAAGTTTATCCTTTATAAATTTCAATTATTTAAATATTTATCGATCATTCATAGATTTTGAATGCCTCAAGTTCAAGTTTATTCAATATTCCCCAACGGCGTGCATCTCAAATAGCCTCTGACAAACCAAGTCCAGTTTCTGGATTAGTTACAAAGCCCACAGGAACCGTTACTGCCAACAGGAGAAGGGGAAAAGGTGGGTTACTGGCACCTTAAAACCAGTCGCTTTGGGCAGACAGGGCTTGTCGGCCGAGGTTGGCAGCCCATCTCAGAGAAGGCATACTCTGATCTCGACCCTCCGCTGCCTCGAGCTATACCCACTCATTCAAACACACACATGTATACAGCTAAACGAAACATTGTTCTTCTGGGGCAAAGGTGCAAAACACAGTACATATTGTCACACATGAAATATACAGCGCAAACACTCACAAAATGATATCAGCACAAGTCCCTGACTGGCATGGCCTGAAGACTGACGGGCTGACATCAAGTGTGAGGTGCACATTTACGTAACACAGTAGTCTTCTGGTCAGAGACATT
>JAUOBT010000578.1:24831564-24842436 GCA_032362145.1 Hypanus berthalutzae
CCTCTGGTCGTAGACTCTGACACTATTGGAAACATCCTCTCTATGTCCACTCTATTAAGGCTTTTCAATATTTGGTAGTTTTAATGAGATTCCCCTTGATTCTTCTAAACTCCAGTGAGTGCAGGCTCAGATCCATCAAATGCTCCTCATATGTTAAACCTTCATTCCTGGGATCATCCTCATGAACTTCCTCTGTACCCTCTCCAATACCAGCATATTCTTTCTTAGACATGGGGATCATAACTGCTCATGTTTCTCCAAATATGGCCTGACTAATATTCCTTCTTCATGAAAAATAGGTTCACTTTCTTTCTTGGTGTTACCGATTATGCAAAATGAATGTAACTCTGCCCTGGTCTCTTTTGTCAAAGTATGACATAGCTCCTGTGATTTAGGGACATTGTGCTTCCTGGATATCTTCATGCTCTCCCACAAGTGAGCCCCTTCCTGTTGCACTAAAGTGCTGATTAATGTGTGACCCTGGATGCAGAGCCCATCCTCTGGCCTCATTCATTCAATAACTCATCAGATGGGTCTCTGGAAACTACAATACCTAAAAAAAAGTATTCACCCCCACCCCCCAGAAGTTTTCATGCTTCAGTTTCAATAACATTGAATCACAGTAGATTTATTTTGGCTTTTTTTTTGACATTGATCAACAGAAAAAGGTTCTTTCGTGTCAAAGTGAAAACAGATTTGAAGACCTGTATACAGTCAGGGTGTTTAAATTGATTATAGTAAAAATACACCTGTATGTGGAAGGTCCAACTGCTGAGGAGTCAGTATCCCAGTAAAAACTGTGAAGACACTCCAAGCAACTCCACAAAAAGGGTTATTGAAAAGCACAAGTCAGGAGGTGGAAACAAGAACATTTCCAAGTCACTGAATATCCCTTGGAGTACATTTACGTCAATCATCAAGAAACGGAAAGAATAAGGCACAGCTGTAAATCTACCTAGAGCAAGCTGTCCTCAGAAACTCAGTGAATGTGTAAGAAAGGGTCTAGTGAGGGAAGCTACTAAGAGACCTAGAACAACTCTGGAGGAGTTATGAGCTTCAATGGCTGAGATGGAAGAGACTGCACATACAACAACTGTGCCCAGGTTCTTCACCGGTCACAGCTTTATGGGAGAGTGAGTGGCAAAGAGAAAGCCATTCTCAAAAAAAGTTCACATGAAATCTCAGCTAGAGTTTGCCAAAAGGCATATGGGAGACTTTGAAGTCAGCTGGATAAATGTTCGATGGTCTGATGAAACCAAAATTGAGCTTTTTGGCCATCAGACTAAACACTATGTTTGGTGTCAGCCAAACACTGGACAGCATCAAAAGCACAGCATCCTTACTGTGAAGCATGATTGTGGCTGCATCATGCTGTGGGGATGCTTAACTGCAGCAGGCCCTGAAAGGCTTGTGAAGGCAGAGGGTAAAATGAATGCAGCAAAATACAGGGAAATCCTGGAGGAAAACCTGATGCAGTCTGCAAGAGAACTGCGACTTGGGAGAAGATTTGTTTCCCAGCAAAACAGTGACCTCAAGTATAAAGTGAAAGCTACACAAGAATGGCGTAAAAACAACAAGGTTAATGTCCTGGAGTGGCCAAGTCAGAGACCAGACCTCAAACCAATTGAGAATTTGTGGCTGGACTTGAAAAGGGCTGTTCACTCATGACCCCCATGCAATCTGACAGAGCTTGAGCAGTTTTGTAAAGAAGAATGGGGGAAAATTGCAGTGTCCAGATGTTCAAAGTTGATGGAGACCTATCCACACACATTCAAGGCTGCATTTGCTGTCAAAGGTGCTTCTACTGAATATTTACTTGAAGGGGGTGAATGCCTTCGCCATCGATTTTGTGTTTTATATTTGTAATTGATTTAGATCACTTCGTAGAGATCTGCTTTCACTTTGACACAAAGGAGTCTCTTCCTGTTGATCAGTGTAAAAAAAAGTGCCAAATTAAACCCACTGTGATTCTATCTTGTAAAATGATAAAACAAAAACTTCCAAGGTGAGTGAGCAAGCGAGCCTACTCACCGTTTTCAGCTTTGGTCAGGTTGACCTAATCCTCTATCTTTGCAGCTTGTTCAAACACATGGGTGTAAATAAATACTTTTTGTATTCTTGCATGACAAAAGATAGTGTTGACTTGCTTCAATATGAATAATTATAAAGTTGCAGAAATGTTCCTGACTATTTCAAAAGATCTTACGACTGCAAAGAGGAGCCATGCGTATACAGTAAATATACTTTTTAAATTTTCATTTAAATCATAAACCAGATATTATAAAGAAGATATTTTCAGTAAAACATCTCAAGTATTGTGCATGTGCAAATTTTAACCCTGATGCATCAGAGATTTTGATTTTGATTGATGTCTTACTGAGTTCTTATTTCTGTGGCAGCATCAGATAGTCATTACAAAGGCAAGTTTTGGCTTCATTATTATATAGATTAAGCTGCCAATAATTATTTATTTTGAAGAAGTTTAAAAATATTTAAAAACCTCATTCAAACAGTAATAAAAATATAGAAACAAGGAGTAAAACAGAAATGTTTGCAGGCCAGACCACAATTATGGCAATGAAAGAGATAGTGAGTGCTTCAGGTCAGAGACACTTTGCCAGGAGCAGGAGTAGGCTATTTTGGCTATAATGCCACTATTCAGAATGAAGGTGGATAATAAATGATCAATTTTCAATTACCAGTTCCTGCCTTTATCTCACATCCCTCTATCTCTAATGATTAAAAGCTACAAATGAGATTAAGGTTGAGCTTAATATAAAAAAATTGAACTATAGGAAACAGTATTATGAATTAGTATCTGTCAAAAAAAAAATCACTTGCACCTTCAGCAAAGCATAACATTGAAGGATTGTAACAGCAAAGATTGTTTGAATATTTAAAGAGCATATCGGTTCATGAAGTACTGAATGCCAAATAGCATACCTTGAACATCAAATTATAGTCTTACATTTGTACATAAAATTGCTCTGTGATGACTGAGCTTTGCCCCTACAAATTCACAGCCATTCAGTTAATTTCTCATTGCTGTTATATTCACTTTTTCAAGTAAAGCTTCATCTTCAACAAGAGATTTCTACAGTGTTGTTTGGCTAAGGTCATGTCTTCAAGCAGTGGTTAACAATCCCATATCAAAAGCACCACTCTTGTTCACAAGCTGGATATAATATCACTATTTAGAGCCTGCCCCATAAATGCAGTACTACTTCCCCACTCCAGAAGACACCTAAATTCTAGCCATTTTCTAACAACCCATTTTTAGCAGTTTTGATAAATGTTTTTTTAAAAAATCAACATTGCACGTAGTTTATATTTCAAATAAGCCTGCAATGTGATATCTTCCAATTTATTAATCCAAGTGATATTAAGATGACAATTATCTTGCAGATACGACATAATCCAACAAGTTAGAATGTGGATTAGCTGTGGTTGTCAGCAGAATGAATAAAAATCAATACACACGAACATCTCTTCAAAGAGCAATTTCAAACTGTGACTGCCCAGATGCAGAGCAGACTCAATTGGATGAATAGCCTAATTCTGCTGCTACGTCTTATGGTTATCAAAGTTTAGAATTTCAGTTTTATGATCATGTCACTAAATCAAGCTGCACTTCCTATTCATTCTCCATGCGAGGGAAACCAGAACCACAAATCTGCCTCTTTACAGATATCAATAGTGAACAAATCTTTTAGGATGGGACTCTATTGTGACTAGATTCTTCAATAAAAGCTGTTATCAAAGGGGGAAAAATGGAGCATTACAACTTCTTCCCTTTATTGATTGCCATTACCAATACAAAAAAGTTACTAGCTCAGAAGCAGACGAACCATCTTAAGAAAGTTATCCAAATTGCGTGGTTCAAAATTGTCTTGTTCTAAGCAGTTGTTGGACTTCCCTTGGGCAACTGACATTCTACCCGGAGTTGGGGTTGTACAGTACTCCTCCAGCTGCCTCCTTCCTAGAATGGAGTGAATAAGATCTTTGTCCATTCTTTCAGCCCATCTTCCTCGTGGATGAGACGTCTTAGAGTTACGCTCTGCTCGATCAAGCACACTGCTATCACCAGCCTCCTGTGAATATACAGTAAAACAAATTCTTCTGGAAAATCATTGTACTGAATTTATCATGTGATAAAAATCAATGCACATTAATTCTGATATAAAATGCTATTTGTACATTTGAGTTAAGAACCCTCACAGCTGATTAATTAACTGACTAGGTCTAAGAGAAACAATATCCTTCTTCAGTTTCACCTGTTTTAGAATGACTGGAATGTGGCCACTTCAGACATTTGGCGAAGCCTTATCCATTGTTTCAATCTTCGAGGAGTGGAGTGAAGTGATGTTGAACAGCAATGCCTTTGCTTGCATCTTTCAAAACCACTCTATTTCCATCTTTAATTATCTCTATTTTTCCCTTTTGAAGACCCTGATCTGGAGTTACTTGCCGTCTACGGTTCTTTGTGGGAATGAGACCCGCTCTTGGGGTTTTACAACTAGCCATTTTTTGGCACACCAAGGGGTTGGCCTTAGAGTTTGGCTTGACTTTAGAGGCCTAGGATCTCGGGGCTCGGGAGACAAGCAGATTGAAGGTTGGTATCACGGCAGGAGATCTGTATGTCGTCAGGAGGGTTGGTATTTATACGCTGTGTACCAAGAGACCCAAGATCTTTGGGAACAGAGCTTGAAAAAAAGTGATGTAACAGACTTTTAACATCATTAAAATTGGAGGGAGGTGAGCTGGCGGGGGGGAGGGGTGGAAAGAGAGACTTTGGGGTTCTAACATTTAACTGTTGTTCATTCTTTGGGGCACTCCTCTTTTTGTGGATGGTTGCAAAGAAAAAGCATTTCAGGATGTATTTTGTATACATTTCTCTGACATTAAATGTACCTTTGAAACCTTTGATCTTTTCATTTCGGAATGCTTTAAAGTTATACACTTTGCAAAGTGTTAACTGCCATCGCCATCTTTTTCCAAACCTTGGGATTCATGTCATCAATTCCCAGGGGTTTGCTGGAATCTAGCTTTATTAAATTTTTGAATACATTTTAATATATTAATGCCAATTGCCTTCAGCTCTTTACTGACCAACTGAAATCAGAAATGGAAAATGTTGGAAGTACTCAGGTCAGGTAGCACCTGTAGAGGAAGCAGCAGCTTTACTACATCACAGCTGAAAAAATGAGGAACAACTGTGCATCAAAATGCAGAAACATCTGGAATCCAGATGAAGAATTTCAACTCAAAAGTTACCTGTTCATTTCCCTCCACAGATGTCACTGTTGCGTTCCTACAAGTTTTTTTTAAACTCCAAAACAAATAATAGGGGCATGCAAAAATAAAAGTAGTGCAGGGCTCTTAGCATTGATAAGGATCCCTCCCATTCAACTCTCAATCTTTGTTGACACCCTACCATCAGGCAGGAGTTACCGTAGCATTAGGACAAGGACTGTTAAGATGTGAAACAGCTTTGTCCCCAGGCTGTGAGACTACTGAACTCCTATAGAAATGTTGTGGAAGGACCTGAAGCAAGCAGTCCCAACGTCCCAGAGTCAAAGCAGTTTTGTGAGGAACGGCCTAAAATTCTTCCAAGCTTATGTGCACGACCGATCAACAGTTACCAGAAATATTTGGTTGAAGTTAATCCCCTACAAGGGGGTCATACCAGTTACTGAAAACAAAAGATTCACATACTTTTTCCAACAAATAGCGGATCATTTTTTTTCAATAAATAAATGAAAAAGTATAATGTTATTTGCGTTATTTATTTAATTGAGTTCTGCTTATCTAGTTTTATAACTTGCGTGAAGATTTGATCATTTTTTAGGTCACATTTATGCAAAAAAATGAAGAAATTCCTACAGGATTCACAAACTTTCTAGCACCACTGTAAATATTCTGAAATTCAAGATTAAAATTCCAAATCAGTTGAACTACCCAGTTAGAAACATAGAAAACCTACAGCACAATACAGGCCCTTCAGCTCACAATGCTGTGCTGAACATGTACTTATTTTAGAAATTACCTAAGATTACCTATAGTCCTCTATTTTTCTAAGCTCCATGTACCTATCAGGGAGTCTCTTAAAAGACCCTATCGTATCCACCTCCACCATCATCCCACACACCACTCTTTGCGTTAAAAACTTACCCCTGACATCTCCTCTGTATCTACTTCTAAGCACCTTAAAACTGTGCCCTCTCACGATAACCATTTCAGCTCTGGGAAAAAGCCTCTGACTATCCACACGATCAATGCCTCTTCACCATCTTATACACCTCTATCAGGTCACCTCTCATCCTCCGCCGCTCCAAGGAGAAAAGGCTGAGTTCACTCAATCTATTCTCATAAGGCATGCTCCCACACCCAGGGAACATCCTTGTAAGTCTCCTCTGCACCCTTTCTATGGTTTCCACATCATTCCTGAGTGAGGCAACCAGAACTGAGCACAGTACTCTAAGTGGGGTTTGACCAGTGTCCTATATAG
Source organism: Hypanus berthalutzae (assembly GCA_032362145.1). Lineage (NCBI taxonomy): Eukaryota > Metazoa > Chordata > Chondrichthyes > Myliobatiformes > Dasyatidae > Hypanus > Hypanus berthalutzae. The sequence continues at coordinate 24,838,073 of JAUOBT010000578.1, forward strand.
CTAGTGCATTACTTAACAAATTGATACTAGCAGGCAACTTATTACCATTTTAAATACACTTGAATTTAAAAAATTCTCAAAATATAAACAAAGATAAAATATAGACTTCATTTACTCATAAAACCGTAGAACAGAAACAGACCCTTCCATCCATCTAGACTGTGCTAAACTATTAATCTACCTAGCCCCACCCACCTGCATACAGACCACAGCCCTCCATATCCTTCCCATTCATATCCCTATCCAAATTAAGGTTCCCCCTTGTTCTCCTGAAACATTTCACCCTTCACCCATAACCTCCAATTCTAGTCTCAGCCAACCTCTGTAGAAAAAGCCTGCTATCTATACCCCTCATAATTCTGTATATCTGTATCAAATATCCCCTTATTCTTCTATGCTCTCGGGAATAAAGTCTTAACCTGTTCAATCTTTACGTATAACTTAGGTCCTTCTTGTAACATTCTTGTAAATTTCCTCTGCACTTTCAATCCTATTGATATTTTTCCCTAGGTAGGTGACCAAAACAGCAGATAATACTTCAAATTAGGTCTCACCAATATCTTGTACAATTACAACATAACATCCCATGTCCTGTACTCAAATCTTTGATTTATGAAGGCCAATGTGCCAAAATCTCTTTTTATGACCCCATGTACCTGTGACATCACTTAAGGAATTATAGATCTGTATTCTCAGATTCCTCTGTTCTACCTCTTCCCTCAGTGCCCTACTACTCACTGTACAAGTCTTATACTGGTTGGTATAAAGTGTTTCCCCTAAAGTGAAACACCTCTCACTTGTCTGAATTAAATTCCACTTGCCACTTCTCAGCCCAATCTGCTGGTCCAGATCCTACTGCAAGTTTTGATAGCCTTCCTCACTGTCCACTACATCCTGAATCCTGGTGTCATCCAATTTACCACTTTGTTATCTCTATCAGGATCAGGTCTTAGAAGAAAGAACGACCCAATGTTTGGACGATTTAAATGCTGGGCTAGATGGCTTGAAAGTGCAGGATGTCGGGACCAGAAGCTCGCTGCTCTGTGATATCGACCCTGCTCTCTGCTGCACCAATGCTGAGGCCTACTCCAAGCATTGTGTCTGCGGGCTCCAAGATACTTACTCTGCTCTGTGATGAACTGAGGTTGAGCCTGTAAGCCTGCTACAAGGCTTCATGTCTGAGGACTCACTTTCATTCTAAATGCTATTTGCTTTCTTTTATTGTCTGCACAATGTGTTTCTTTTCTCTCTGCACATTGCGTGTTTGACAGTCTTTTCTGAGGGTTTCTTTATTTTGTGGTTGCCTGTAAGGAGATGAATCTCAAGGCTGTACATATTTTGATAACAAATGTACCTTTAACTTTTTATCAACAATCTGAATGNNNAACAACAGTAGTCCCTGCACCATTCCCTGTAGCACTCCTCTAGTCAGGCCTCCAGTCAGAGAAGCAACCATCTACTACCATCCATCAATCTTCTGGCTTTTTCCACAAAGACAATGTCTAATCCCATTTATTATCTCACTCTGAACTTGAACGTGATGAATGCCACCTGCAGATTTATAAACAGAACTATCCATAGAGAAGAGCAAAATAACAATGAAGATATTATAAGATGACATTTCAGTTAAATTTAAAAATTGTTTTCACAACGAAGTATTGTCCTCCTCCCAAAATACTCACCAATCTCTTTGCCCACAATGGAAGTTTCCCATTAGTCAACAGGAATACATCACCTTCAGCCTTACCTGCAATATTAAAGGTTTGTGTAGAGAGGTGAGATAATAAGATTAGTTCTGTTTGTTCCACAAAATGAAAAATAATAATTTCCCGTGTGGTAAACTTCCTTTCCTTTCCTGGATTCTTCCCTTAAGATTTTGTACTGAATGAGAATAAAATGCATTTTGTGCAAGCTGAAAAAGATAGCATCTTTGCTAAACTTAATTGCCTCCAACAGAACTGCAACCTTCTCGGGGTTTGGAAGCTTGTGTGTCTCAATGACCCAGAGAGCTATTCTAGCTAGAGTCAGAGCTTTATGCTTTGGATCTTGGTAGTGTCACCCATACAAACAGGTCAAAGGGTAGCGGCCAGACCAAGCGTGGTTCTCTGGTCCTCCAGGTTCAGGGACTCAGCTCAGGACTAACAACTCTAACTGGTCAAACAAAATTGTTAAGTACATAGCAATGAAGAATCCATCTACATTGGAGTGTGGACAAATACAGACAGAAAAGTATGACCATCATTGCTGCCCTAATGTCAGCAGTGTAATGGGTAGCAAGTCAATAAGTAAACTTATTTGGCAACATATTTTCTTTTACATCGTACTTATAAAAAGATTGCCAGTAGATTTTGGGAAATTTTATGAAAGAAGCAAATAGCAGGGTTTAACTTCAACAAAATCCACCCTTTAAAAGAAAATGTTACAACAGTACACTAACAAAAGTGTAAGCTCAACTTAGGGCCTGTTTGAAACCTTGGCAGGATCAAACCAAGTTGGAGCAAGAGTAAAACATTCAGTCCTTCAAGTCAACACTGCCATTCAATGAGTCAACACGACTGTTCTCATATCGCTTATTTGTTCCACATTTTGATCTTTCTTCCGAATGAAACCAATGATTGAATCTTCATTGCTTTCTGGAGTAGAGAATTCCAAAGGCCACATATCTGAACAAAGAATTTTGTTTCCTCAATTCAGAGCTGTTTCTGCATTTACACTCATAGGCCAGGCAAGCATCCTCCCCATATAAAACATTTATATACAATCGGCCCTCCTTATCCGCGAGTGATTGGTTCCGGGACCCCTCGAAGATACCAAAAATTCACGGATGCTCGAGTCCCTTATTCAACCTGTCTCAATGCGGTGGATCACAGGACCCAGCTGAACCCCAGACCTTATTTAACCTGTCCCAGTGTGGTGGACATTAGGACCCAGCGGCAGAGATCTGAATCCACAGTGCTTCTGTTCACGAAAATAATCACAATCGCGATTGAAAATAAAGTGGAAATAATAAAGCAATTGGAAAGAGGTGAAACGCCATCGGTCATTGGAAAAGCGTTAGGCTACAGTTGGTCAATGATTGGAACAATTTTAATGGAGCATGTGAAAGACCCTGCCCCGATGAAAGTTACAATTATCATTAAGCAACGCAGTGGTTTATTTATTGAAATACATACATTTCTTCAGTGTTTTATATGCATAGAAAGGTAAAATGTATAGAATATACGAAGACAAACGTTTGACTAACTGACGCTAAATAATACCCGGATGTACCTGTTCCGACTTCAAATCCGACTTAAAGACAGACTCAGGAACAGAACTCGTTCATAACCTGGGGACTGCCTGTACTTTTAAATCATCTCTAGATTACTTACAATACCTAATCCAATGTAAATGCTATGTAAATAGTTGTTATACTGTATTGTTTCGGGAAAATGAGAAGAAAAAGTAATCTGTACACGCTGAAACAATGAGTGCTGGAGAGAGAACTTCCGGGTTTTCCCGATCCGTGGTTAGTTGAATCTGCGGATAAGGAGGGCCGACTGTATTCTGCTTTCTGCTTTTTTCCTCCCATTTTGTACCATCTCTATATGCACTCAATTGCCATACTGTTAGCACCTTCTTTACCAAATGAAGTGGTCACTGAGCCTCTTGCTGCTGTAGCCCATCCACTTCAATATCTGACATGTTGTCCATTCAGAGATGCTCTTCTGCACACCACTGTTGTAACGCGTGGTTACTTGAGTTACTGCTTGACTTCTCCCACTAAAGAGGCATTTATGCCCACAAGACCGGCGCTCACTGGATTTGTTTTGTTTCTCGTTCCATTCTCTGTCAACTCTAGATTTTCACGCCGTGCACGAAAATCCCTGGAGATCAGTGTCTGAAATACTCAAACCACCCCACATGGCATCAGCAATCATTCCATGGTCAAAATCACTTGGATCACATTTCTTCCCCATTCTGATGTTTGGTCTGAACAACATCTGACCCTCTTGGCCATGTCTGTATGCTTTTATACATTGAGTTGCTGCTGCATGATTGGCTGATAAGATATTTACATTAATGAGCAGGTGAACCTAATAAAATGGCCACCGAATGTATTTACGTACAGAATGATCTGTCTGGATGGCACACAAACAAAATCTTTCCATTCTACCTTGGTATGTGTGACAATAATGAACCAGCTACCAACTAAATTGATATCTGTCTCACCTGGTTCTGTTTTCCTGACTCGTTTTTAACATATTTTATTTCTTGTGTTTCCTTTGAATGTAATCTGTTCGTTGTAAAGCTTATTATACAGGTAGTCCCCGAGTTACGAACGTCCGACTTACGGACAACTCGTAGTTACGAACCGAGGAAGG
>JAUOBT010000583.1:35553-48022 GCA_032362145.1 Hypanus berthalutzae
TGTCCCTTTGTATTTTGTGTATCCTCTCTCTATCTCTCTCCCTCTCTCTCTCTCTCTCTCTCTCTCTCTCTCTCTCTCACACTCTCTCTATCTCTCTCTCTATCTCTCTCTCTCTCTCTCTCTCTCTCTCTCTCTCGTTCACCTTCTCCAACGTCTACATCTTCTCATTCTCCCCTTTCCCTCCCAGCATTCCTCTCTCTCTTTCCCTCATCCACTCCTCCCCTCTCATTATCCTGCCTCCTTCTGCACCCCTCATTTATTTATCCTTAGAGGTCTATGGGTAACAATGGGTAATTTCTAAAGTAAGTACCTGTTCGGCACAGATTTCTGGTTAAAGACCTGTGTTGTGTTGCAGCTTCTCTATGCTTTCATTTTCTTTTCTTTCTTTTTCAATCATTTTATTAAGTTTCAAATAGGTAAACGTGACAATAATGATAATGATACAAAGAGATCGGGATTACATTAATAACGGTCAACATGTACAGATTCCATGTAACAAGTGTGTTTTAGCCTCCAAATCTGTTAGTAACTAGCCGTGAAGAGAAAAAAAAAGAACCTTGGGCTATACAAAAAAACTAAACTAAACTAAAAAATAAGATGGGCTGCCATATTCCATCGGCTAAAATTATGATATTTTGTTAACTCCGCTCCTCTATACATGAACAAAAAAGATTACTAAAAAAGATTCAGGAAGTGTCAGCTTTTATCATAAGAAAATATTGAATAAATTGAAGATTGAAAATACTGAGGGCATTTGAAATACTTTTTCTCACTCAATGTATGTTTCATCGGAAGTACCTAAGGGTATTTTTGTAACGAAACCATAAATAAATGCTATGAAGCTCTTCTGATATGTATTTAAACTTACTTTTTTTCTTCTGTAATTTCAATTTGATGCGATATCAGAAATGTAACTAAAGTAGCTTTCGGAAAGTTTCTAATCTGTAAATATCTAAAAAGTGCTATCTAGGCAAATTATATTTATTACTCAACTTTTGAAAGGACATAAAACTATCACCCATGAATAATTCAAGAAAACATGTTTGCTTTTCATTAAAGAAAAAAGCATGATCAATTCTTGATTTTGAAAGAAAACAATAGATATAATAGAACTTGACAGGATAAATTTAATCAATCCAAAAAATTTACTAAATTGAAATCATATTCTTATTGTGTTTTTAATTATTGGATTTATCATTGTCAGCTCTTGTGTCCAAAACACAATATTAGTAGTTGAAAGAATTATAACTCCAAGATTCGGCAAAGCAAAACTGACTTCCCTTTTTTGATTTCTGTAAATACTATTCCTATTCTGCCATATATATGTAGAAATTTTAGAATCAGTGGTATATAAAAAAAGATTTAGGAAAGAAAATTGATACCGCCTGAAACAGATACAGGTATTTAGGTTAAATAATCATTTTAATCACATTAATTCGACCATTTAAAGATAAGGACAATGGGGACCATTCAATAAAAAGATGTTGAAAATGATCATTTAAAGGTAAAATAATTAAATGATTAGGTTTTTATACTTCTTAGTCTTTGAACACCCAATTAAATAAAATAATGAGTATCTAATGAGAAAGGTGATTGTCTATAAATTTTAACTTGCATATTTAATAGCAAAGCACACGCGTATTAAAATTCAATTTATAACCAGAAAAACTATTAGCATGATCAAGTCGTGTTGTTACTGAAGGAATGGATTTCTCTGGATTACAGGTATATAGCAACAGGTCATCTGCATACAGTGATACTTTATGCGACAAATTCCAATCAATAAAACCAAATGTATTGGGTGAATCATGAAGAGCGATTTCCAAGGGAACCAGGGTAATATCAAGTAGTAAATGGCTGAAAAGAGAACCCCGTCTAGTACCTCGAAATAACCTAAATAAAAGGATATCTCATTATTGGTAAATACAGAAGCCAAAGTAGTATGTTATATCAGTTCAATCCAGATATAAATTTTGGGCTAAAATTAAATTATTCAAGTATATAAATAAATATTCCAATTCAAGTCTGTCAAAAGCTTTCGGGCGTCAGGCGAAATAACACATTCTGGTGTATTAGATGAAGTAGCGATTACAATGTTGAATAATTTCTAATACTAAAATTTGATAACGACTTTAAATATATCATGTCTGTTCCTCGGAGAAAATTTGTGGCTCTACCTTCTCTAATCTAATTTCTAATATTTTGGTAAAGATTTTAGAATCCACATTCAAAAAAGATATATGTCTGTATGATGCTCATTCAGTGGGATCTTTGTCTTGTTTACGAATTAGAGAATTAGATGCTTCCTAAAAGGATTGTGGCAATTTAACTACAAATAACGCATCTTCAAAAACACCGCATAACCAGGGAGAAAGTCAATCTGAAAAAAAGATTTTTAAAATTCAGATATATACCTATTCGGGTCAGGTTATTCACTGGATTTCATCGAAAACAATGCTTTCTTTATTTCCTCCTAATGCTAAACGTTCATCAGTTTAATTTAATTAAGAATAATTAATTTCATCACGGTTAACTGTCAAAATACATCACGTCTACGAACTTTATTAATTAGACTCTTCGCCAAAGCAGCTTGCAATAGTTGACCAATAATATATTCAATTTATCACCATGAATATAAAATTAACTCTTAGTTTTAAGAAATTGGTTTTCAATCGAGAATGTTAATAACAAATTATGTTGCATCTGAAGTTCAACTGTCTCTTCATAAAGCTCCAGATTGGAAGCAATCGAATATATTTTTAATCAGTGTCTTATCAACCAATGTACATATTTCACTATTAATTCGTTTTTAAAATTCGGCGGAATATGAAATAATTTTCCCACGGATATATCATTTGAATGCATCCCATAATATCGCACTGGAAATTTTTTCCTGTTGAGTTAGTTCAAAAGAAAAAAAAACAATCTGTTCCTTAATGAAATTAACTAAATTTAATTCGTGTAGCAAAATAGAGTTGAACAGCCATTGTCTAGTTCTAAAAGTTACATCAATTAATTAAATTGATAATTTCAAAGGCGCATCATCGGAAACGGCGATGGCATCATACGCACACGCAGTTGCAGACGAAACTAATCGACAATCAATAAAGAAGTAATTGCTTCTGGAGTATTAACGAGATACAGGAGAAAACAGTGTACATTAGGATGTAAAAACCTCCACACTTCTAAAATTCCAGAGTCAACTGAAATGAATTGATAAAAGTAGCAGATTTGTTTGGAAGTACCTGATTGGAAGCAGACCAATCGGTCACAAGATTCAGACAACAAATAAAATCTCCTCCTACTATAACCATATATTCTTTTAAAATTGGAAGAGGTACAAATATCTCTTTAAATGATTCAGGACAGTCAGTACTCGGTGCATAAATGTTAACCAAAACTACTTTTTGTTTATAAAGTAAACCAGTAACTAATGTAAATCTACCATATGGGTCTGAGATTATATCATACTGAACAGATGAGATCGAGGTGTCTTTGAAAATTGAAACGCCTTTCACTTCGGTCGATGAGCTAGAATGAAACTGTTGATCCTTCCAAAACCTAAAAAAAAACGCTGATTATCCTCCTTGAGCTCATTGAAGCCTATCAAACGTTGAAGATCCTCGATAGAGTACGTGTGGAGAAAGCCTTCCTGAGGTTGGTCGGGGCCGAAATTAAATCTCGAGAACACGGCTACAGAATGGAGGGATGTCCATTTACAACGGAGATTGGGAGGAATTTATTTTGCCGGAGACAGGTGAATCTGTGGAATTCGTTGCAAAAGGCGCCCATGGAGAAGAAGTTACTGGGCATATTCTTAGTCGGAGTTTGATTCGGATTCAGCCAAATTGATCAGCTAATATCAAAATGTTAGAGCACACCCGATGGGCCAAATGGCTTAAATCTGCCAGTACACAATGATTTGAAGTTTCTGGGAATCTGACTGTCAGCATCTCAGAGGATCTACATTGGACCCAACACGTTCAGCCAGATGCGAAGAAGGTGTCATGTTACCGACCGGACAGCTTCAGACATCCAGGTGGCGGAGAGTAGTAAGGTGTCTCTTTCCCTTTAAGACACGGGCTACATTTATTATCTGCCAATCTTCCTTCAGGGAATGTCTGTCCTTAAAGGCCTCGCGCTGAGCTCTCAGCTCTCAACCGTAGGAGATCCATGTCTTGTACTGTTGCTTGTGACTTTATCTTTCCATTTCATCTATGTTGTCCTGTTTATTTCAAGTCTGAGTCGGAGTGTGTTCGAGAATGTATTCACCACTTGCTTTCTTCTCCAACTATGGCTCTCTCGTAACAGAAGGGGTTAGAACGTTAGGAGTTTGAGGTGATGAGGTCTCTCATTTAAAAAACATAGAATCATAGAACATTACTGCACAGAAACAGGCCTTTTGGCCCTTCTTGGCTGTGCCGAAACATTTTCGGCCTAGTTCCGCAGACCTGCACCTGGACTATATTCCTCCATACACCTCTCATCTATGTAGCTGTCCAAGTTATTTCTTAAATGTTAAAAGTGAGCCCGGATTTAGAGCTTCATCTGGGAGCTCATTCCACACTCGCACCACTCTCTGTGTGAAGAAGCCCCCCTAAAGTTCCCTTTAACTTTTCACCCTTCACCCTTAACGCATGACCTCTGTTTTTTTGTCTCCTAGCCTCTGTGGAAAAAGACTGCTTGCATTCCCTCTATCTATACCCATCATAATTTTATACACCACTATCATGTCTCCTCTCAATCTTCTACGTTCCAGTGACTAAAGTCCAAACCTATTTAACCTTTCTCTGTAACTCACTTTCTCAAATCCCGGCAATATCCGTGCAAACATTTTCTGCGCTCTTTCAACCTTACTAATATCCTTCTTGTAATTTGATGAACAAAACTATGCACAATACTCAAAATTTGGCCTCACCAATGGCTTATATAACCTTACCATATCATTCCAAGTCTTATACTCAATACTTTGATTTAGAAAGTCTAATGTACCAGAAGATCACTTTGCTACCGTATCTACCTGTGAAGCTACTTTTAGGGAATTATATATCTGTATTCCCCGATCCCTGTTTTCCACTGCAGTCCTCGGTGCCTTATCATTAGCATTGTATATTCTACCTTGTTTTTTTTTCTTTCCAAAGTGCAATACCTCACACAGTAGTTCATAAGTCATTTCTTTGCCCTTTCTAAGTGCTTCTGTAGACTGTCTACTTCCTCAAAACTACGTGCCACTCCACTTGTCCTCATTTAGTCAGCAAACTGTGTAGGCACGTTCAGGGATCTATGAACACGGAGCGCAAGGCCCCTCTGCTCATCAAAACAAGTTTTGTCTTTAGTAGTGTGCTGTATGTTTGTATGTGTCTGGGTGAACTCCACTGTCATTTCTACAACCATATCTACAAGGGATGTCAGCAGAGCGGCAATGGCTTTAATTTCTGGGGAAAAGTGAAGAAGGTGCGGGACATGTGTAATCCTAAAAATGGAGAAGTACTCAATTCTCGAGAAGTATTCAATTGTGGCCGAAAAGGGAACTCAAGGCTCTTGTAAACACTAACGAAAGGAGATAGTATAATTTATCAGAGACATCGGTGTACGGTTAACCCTTGAATTCGTGTTCACGTTGTCTGACGACTCCGCCAAAGTCAGGTCATAACTTAAATTTATACAGCGAATTTCGGGCGATAGCCAACAGCCAAATATACTCAGTGAGCGTTTTCAGGAAGCACTTGTTGGATATTAGTCGGTCTACGAATGATTCCGGGCGGTGCACAAAAGTAGAACTGCACATCTGCTGTCAGTTCCTCCATTACCAAGACAGTGTGGGATAAACGTTAACATTACCTCATTCTTGGTATGAAATGTGGCCAGCTTTTGTTATTTCCCACAAGCAAGGCAGTGTCTGCATATTATCCTGTGAATTTCGTGGCCTCAATCTTCAGCTAGTCAAGCTTAGCAACAGCATTTAGTTTTTCCACAATAAAACAAAGTAACTTTAGGAGCAGAATTAGACCATTTGGCCCTTTGAGTCTGCTCCAACATTTTACTGTGGCTGATCCAGTTTACTTATGAGCCTCAATCCCCTGCTTTCTTTCCGTATTCCTTCAAACCCAGACCAATCAAGAACCTCTGCCATAAACCTACAAAAAGAAAGCTTTGACCTCCACGGCGCCCGTGGCAAAGAAATCCACAGATTCACCACACTCTGGCTGAAGTAATTTCTCCTCGTCTCTGTTCAAAAGGGACGGGCCGCTCTTCTGAGCCTTTGTTCTCTGGTTTGCGACTCCCCAAACATAGAAACTTTCTTCTCCACACCCACTCGATCAAAGAATTTAAATACTCAATATATTTCAGTGGGTTCACCGTTCTTCCTTCTAAATTCCAGTGAGAGCAGACCGAGAGATATATCAAGCACTTCTCATATGAGGCCCTTCAATCTTGGATTCATTTTTATGAACCTCTTTTGAAACCTCCCCACACTAGCAACATCTTTCTAAGATAAGAGGCCCAAAACTGTTCACAATACTCCAGGTGAGGCCTCACCAGTCCTTTATAAAGTCTCAGCATCACACCTTTCCTTTTATATTCGAGTCGAAATGTTGACATGCATTTACCTTCCTCACCACAGACTTAAGCTGAGAAGGTTATATCATCGGCACGACATTGTGGGCTGAGGGGCTGGGAATATGCTGCAGATTTCTATGTTCAACCAGCAAATTATCCTTTAGGTAATTCCACACAATTATTTAAACCCTCCTTGAATCTCTGATTTCGTTCTTTTTATCATTTTTTCTCCGTTTAGTAAATAGTCAACCCTTTTATTTTCTCCCATCGTGCATGACCATGCATATTTTAACACAGTGGTACATCTGCCATTACATTGCCCTATATAAGTCCTTGTGTAGTCTGTTTACTTCCTTAAAACTAACTGTCCCTCCATTTATCCTCATATCGTCTGCAAACTGTGGAGCCGCGTTCATGGAGCTATGATCACGGACCGCAAGATCCCTCTGCTCATCGAACCTGTCTTGTCTTTCATAGTGTGCTATATCTTTGTATTTGTAAGGGTTGAAATCATTTGCCATTTGTCCGACCATTTCTGCAGGGGATTTCAGCAGAGCTGCAATTGCTTTCGTTTCTGGGAAAATTGAGGAAGGTGCAGGACACAACGGTTCCTGTAATCTACCATAACGTCCCTGTCTCACTGTAACGTACAAATATAGATTTCCACACAAATATCCCCTGACTATTTGCCACATTCCATTCCTACATTTCACTGAGAACAACTGTTTCCAATTAAAGCCTGCAATTTCCTGCCTGAGAGCCTAATAATTTCCTTTACTCCAATTCAACTCTTTTCTAACTTGTCTGTTCCTCTCTCTCTCCGATGGTGTTGTAAAGGCGAAAAAGTTATAATCACAATCTCCAAAACGTTATCCCACTGAGAGATCCGACACTAACCAATGTTTATTCCCGAATGCCAAATCAAGTACAGCCTCTCCTCTTGTAGGCTTATCTACGTATTGTATCAACAACCCTTCCTGATCGCACCTAATCGCTCCACCCCATCTAAACCTTTTGGGGAGAAAGGGAATGGTGTGGGTGGGAGGGAGACGGGGTGTAGCGGGAGATCTGGAGAGTGTAGCGGTAGAGGAGAGGCGCGAGACAGAGAAAAGCGGTGAGCGGGTGGGGCGAACCGGTTGGAAGGAGGGAAAGGATGTGATAGAGAAAGCGATGATGAAGAGAGAGAGAGAGAAATGGGATAAGAGGATATCTGGAACGTAGAAAGAAATGTCTATGAAAATCGTCAGTCTGACAGGTCATTGTTTAACAATCAGTAGTGAATCACACCAACTGGACGCGTCAATGTCGCCTCGAAGTCTTTTCGCCATACATCCTTCGGATAAGATTTATTCAGTTCCGATCCATGGTGAGTTGTTTTCCGGCTGATAAACTGTGTGCGTTGTTTGAAGGCACAGCAATCAACTGAGAGTCGGTGAGAGTCGTAGAGGTCATAAGAGGGTCATGAGTCTTATCTTTGCATCAATGGAGGTGTGACCGACTGTGGAAAGGCAGGGGTGAGGACTGCATTGTGAGTTGCTGATAGGTGGTGTTCAGGGACGTGTTTTCTAGTTTGACGAAGATGACTATTTTAAACTGCTTTTTCAAACCACCTGAGCAATGTGTGCACATTGTTGTTCTCAAAGGAGTGTCCCTTGTCCTCGAGATGTAGATTTACATCCGAACATGGACCGGAGGGCTGAGCCCTCCTAATGTGAGCCATCCGCTTGTGATGTGGTTGTTTTCTGTCTCCGACATACAGCTCTGTGCAGTTCTCATTCCATTTGATAGCAGATTAATATTGCTCTGTTTATATTTTGTTTCAGTTTCTGTCTGAACGTGCCTGTAGGTTCAGCAAAACACAGGGGCGTGGAGGCATAGAACGATAGAACATTACAACACAGAAACAGGCCTTTTGGCCCTTCTTGGCTGTGCCGAATCATTTTTCTGCTTAGTCCCGCAAGACCTGCACCTGGCCCATATCCCTCCATACACCTCTCGTCCATGTACCTGCACAGGTCTTTCTTAAATGTTAAAAGTGAGCCCGCATTTACTACTTAATCTGGCAGCACGTTCCACACTCCCACCACTCTCTGTGTGAAGAAGCCCCCAGCCAATGTTCCCTTTAAATTTTACCTCCTTCACCCTTAACCCATGTTCTCTTTTTCTCTCCCCTCGCCTCAGTGGAAAAATCCTGCTTGCATTCACTCTATGTATACCCATCATAATTTTATACTCCCCTGTCAAATCTCCCCTCATTCTTCAACGCTCTAGGGAATAAACTCCTAACCTATTCAATCTTCCTTTGTAACTCAGTTTCTCAAGTCCCGGTAACGTTCTAGAAAATCTTCTCAGCACTCCTTCAAACTTATTAATACCCTTCCTGTAATTCGGTGATCAAAACTGCACACAATTCTCCAAATTCTGCCTCACCAATACCTGATACAACCTCATCTTAACTTTCCAACTCTTATACTCAATACTTTAATTTATAAAGCCCAATGTACCAAAACCTCTCTTTACTACCAAATCTATCTGTGACCCCACTTTTAGGGAATTTTGCATCTGTCTTCCCAGATCCCTCTGTTCAACGACACTCCATTTACTGCCATTTACTTGGCCTGTTTCTGTGTTGTAATGTTCTCTGGTTCTATGCCACCAAACCCCTGTGTTTTGCTAAATCTACAGGCACTTTCAGACAGAAACTGAAACAAAATATAAACAGAGCAATATTTATCTACCATTTACTTTGTTCAACCATGGTGTTTCCTACCACAGTGCATTACCTCCCACTTGTGTATATGAAACCCCATCTGCCATTTTTGAGTCCATTTTTCCAACTGCTCTAGATACCCATGCAAGTTTGAAAACCTTCACTGTTCACTACACCTCCAATCTTTATATCATCAGCAAACTGCTGATCCAATTTACCACATTAGCATCCAGATCATTGATATAGATGACAAATAATAATGGACCCAGCCCTGATCCCTGTGGCACATCACTAGTCACTGGCCTCCACACAGAGTAGCAATCCTCCACTACCACTCTCCGACTTCTCCCACTAAGCCTATTTCTAATCCAATTTACTACGTCTCCATGCATGCCTAGAGGCTGGATCTTCCTAATTCACCTCCCATACGGGACCTTGTCAAAGGCCTTACTGAAATCCATGTATACAACATCCACTGTCTTTCCTTCAACTATTGACAACCATTTTGAGTTTCAATGAGTCCCCCGGCTTCGTATGGCAAGACTTTGTTTTTCCGTTTGCTTTGCTCTTTCCGGCTGTCTGCTGGGATGACGTCACTGCTGTTTATTTTTGTTGTTGTTGTCTTGACGAAGGCCCAGTCCGGGTAGCCACTCGCCTCCAAGACTTCTGTCAAATACCTGTGCTCCCTGTCAAGACAGGTCTGACCCCATTAGTGGGTACTGGGAGTGTAGTCAAGTCAAGACACGTCTTATTGTCACTTCAACCATAACTACTGGTACAGTATACAGTAAAAATTAGACAACGTTTTCCAGGACCATGGTGTTACATGACACAGTAAAAAAACTGTGATATTTGGGGGGGGGGGTTGTTTACAGTTGGTGTCGTGATGTCGCGTTCTAATAACCCACTATTATGTTCTAATGGGTGATCAGAGTCAAACCGTAGATGGTGATCTGTCCCTGTTGGTTTCCTGTGAACTTCAATATGCTGATGTCCATTCGCCTTGGTAAGGAATCCACAGTCTACAAAAGGCAGTCCAGTTTTCTCGACGCGTCTGGTGTATATTTAATGTTTTCATCCACCGAGCTGATGTGTTCTATGAAGGCTTGTGCGTCATGGTGTGTGACCTTGACCCAGGGGTCATCCCCATTCCTGAACCAATCACTGGGTGATGTTGCTGTTACCTTGGTTTCATTCTGCCTGATGAAGTTAGCGAGGGTTGGATACAGTGTGGGGATTGGGGGTGTGGATATGTTACGGTGCGGGGCGACAGAATGCAGAGATGTTTAGAGAAAGAAAAGGGGGAGGCAGATCTATTACGGTGAGGGTGAGAATGGAGAGAGAGGTTGAGATGGAGAGAGATAAAGACGGCGGAGGGGGTAGGCAGGCGGAGACAGGCGGAGGCACGGAGGAGAGAAAGGGTTAGGTTAGAAAGTGAGAACGAGGGCAGGGGTGGGGGAGAGAGAGATGCAGAGGAGCCTGAAGGCGTGTGGAGAATTGGGGATGTATTCTGACCCTCACCTTTTCGGGATGTACTTGTTCTGGTTTTGTGAGTCTTCACGGAGATACATAGACACACAATCAGAGACGGCAAGAGAAGAGGGGAGGGTGAGGGTTTGGGTGTTTGTTCCGGGGCCGCGGTTTCTCATGGACACAGGAGATGAGCCGGAGCAGTGGAGGCTTCCGACGAGCAAACCAGGAACCGCCGCGGCGATGTAAATCTCCAGGACCATGGAGACTCTGTATTAGTGACACAAATCCATCCTCCGTACGCCTGACCACCCTCTACACTCCACTCCCTCCTTTCATTTCCTCTCTCTCCCTCATTTGATTATTCTCTCCCTCCACCATCATTACCTCGCCCTCATCCCTCTCTTCCATGTACCCCTATTCACTTTCCCTTCCTCCCTCTCCTCTCCTCCTCTCCGATCCTCACATTCAGTCTCTCATTCTCTCTTTTTCCCCCGTTTGCTCGCCCTCTCTTTTCTCCCTCGCTCTTCCAATCCCTCTCCAAGTCTCCATCCCTTCACGTTTGAGGATCTCCATCTCTTATTTTCCCAGGTCACACTACCAATACTCTTACCCTCTCTACCAAGTTTGCCCCTGTTAGTCACTTCTGTCTCTCCGCCAAAACAAATCCCCCCCCACTAACTCTCAACGCTCACTGCTCTTTGCCCCGCCACTTTCATCTCACTCGATCACCCTCTGAACCAGCGTCAATCTGTCTCCTCCCCTGGACCCTTTATCAGTTGTTCATCCCGTGTTAGTTTGTGTCGATCTGATCCCCATGTCAACACGGGCTCCCTCTGACAACGGTTCCTTCCTCTCGCTGAGCTCAGAGACGCAGAGGATCCTCGACAGGAGGACAGAGAGAGACTTATAAGATTGCTAAGTTCGCCAAAATGGGCTCACGGTCTTCTTCCAGAGTTGAGTGTTTCGGAAAAACGGGGTGGGGGGAGGGTATAGACGTCAGCATTCATTTGCAGATTAGGACAATATAAAAGCAACGACAAAAACTGACTTAAATACACCCCCACCAAAAGAGACACCTGTCTCGTGAGGATAAAGTGGAAGTAAAATGAAAAGACAAAAAAGTGAAAAGTAGGAGTGGAGTGGAGTGGAGTGAAGCGAATAGACTTCAAGTGTATGGAGAGAAAGACGACATGATTTTAAAAGCAGAATGAGTGTAAAAGCACTTTATCTGAATGTCTGTAGTTTTCCAAATAAGGACAGTGAACTTGTGGTACAAATCAGTACAAAGGGGAGTGATTTACTGGCCATTATAGAGATGTGGTTGCAGGGTGGAGAGGATTACAAGTTAAATATTCAAGGGTATCAGTTAATGCAAAGGACAGGCAGGAAGTTCAAGGTGGTCGGGTAGCGCTCTTCTTGAAGGATGAGATCAGGACGATTGTGAGAGTCGATATAAGATCTAAGGAGCGGAATATTGAATCCATCTGGGTTGAGATAACGAACAGTAAAGAGAAAAACTCACTGGTGTGAGTTGTCAATGGAACAGCGAATAATATCATTACAGTGTTACAGACTGGAAACAGAGGAATATCTGAGGCATGTAAGAATGGAACAGCATTATCATGGGAGACTTTACCTGTCACAATCCATTTGCTCATAGACTGCAGCCGTGATGTCTTTCCGGAACAGCATGCTGTTTAACCTACAAGGGAACGTACATCCAAG
>JAUOBT010000585.1:0-12691 GCA_032362145.1 Hypanus berthalutzae
TTTGCGTCAGAGCTCAGATATGGTTGTGGGCGAATGATTTTTTTTAATCTCAGCACCGTTCAGCCATGCCTTCAGGAAAAAAAAAACGTCTACGGGCTGGTATTTTATATTGAGCTTGCAAGTCGGCACGTAGTGGAAATGTGAAGTCATTGTTATATTGGGCCATTGGAGTAAAGTTACGCAATGGTGAGCAGTGGTCAGCAAAAGCACATTGCTCTTTGAATTGTTGCTTGCAGACGAACGAGACTCACTGCCCGGAACTGTAACATCTTGTATTCTACGGTTCAACCCTGACTGCAGTGTTTACAGAACTAGGACCAGATATCCTACTACTACCCCTTCCTTTCTCTCTGCTCCCTCTGAGCTAGGTGGGCCGGGGGGCGGAGGGGGCAGCTGTGCAATAGGCAGTAACTGAAAAATGTCGCAAGTGCTACTGCAATTGCATTCCTTCCTCAGCACTACCTCCTCCTTCACTAATCTTCGTATCATCTAAAAACTTTGCTACCGAGCCATCAATTCCATTATACAAATCATTGGTAAACAACGTGAAAAGTGGCGGTCCTAATTCTGACCCCTGAGGAAAACCAGTAGTCAATGGCAGCCAACCACAAAAGGCCCCTTTTATACCCAATCACCTGCTTCTGTCTGTCAGCCTTTCCTCTATAGATGTCAGTATTTTTCCTTGAATGTCATAAGAATTTATCCTGTCAAGCAGCCTCATGCATGGCAGCGGATCAAATGCCTTCTTTAAATCCAAGTGATTGACATTCTCTGCCTTTCCATTGTCCACCGTTTTTGCAGCTTCATCGAAAAGCTCAAATAGACGAGGTAGGCAAATTTTTTCTTGACAGAAACCATGGTGACTGTTCTTACTTTGATCATTTCTCTCCAATTACTCCGAAACTTCTTCGTTAATAATGGACTGCAACCCTTCCCAACCACTGAGGCTAACTAGCCTATGATTTATTTACTTTAATCTTCCTCCATTCTTAAAGAGTGCCATACCAGAATCAAGTAGTTCTTGAAAGAAAACAGCTAATGCATCGGCTTTCTCTTTATCAACCTCTCTGAAAACTCTGGAGTATAGTCCATCTGGCTCTGGTGCCTTATCCAGCTTGAGACCGTTCACTTTGACTGGCCCGTTTTCCTTTGCAATGCCAATGGCACTCAGTCCTGATTTATGATGCTCCCGGATATCTGGCACACAGCTGGTGCATTCTACAGTGATGGCTAATGCAAAGTAATTATTTACTTCAGCCGCCTTTTGTTTGTCCGCAATTGCAACCTCACCATCATCATTTTCCAGTGGCCCAATATCAACATCCAATTCCCCGCTCTTCTTTATAATACTCGAAAAAAACACCCTGTTTTATACATATCCTAGTTTACACTCACTTTTCACATTTTCCCTTCTTTTCTTTATTTTTGGAAGTCTTTCTAAAATGTCTATTTCAAAATCTTCCCAATCATCCAAATTCCCACTCGTTTTTGTTACATTATAAGCCCTTTCCTGTTTTAATATTTTTAACATCCCTTGTCAGAAATATTTGCCCAGCTTTGCCAATTTATAACTTCTTCTTCTGTGGAGCATATCTAACCTACACCCTTTGAACTATTGTCAGAAGGTTCAGCCACCTCTGCTTTGCTGTTATCGCCGCCAGTAAACTAGGTAGGCTCCTCGCTCATGCCTCTGTAATTCCCTATATTCTCTTGCAATGCTGTTATGTTGGACCTGTGTTTTTCCTCGGCAATGGCAGACTGAATTCAATCATGTTATGATCACTGTATCTCCGAGCGGTTCCTTTACATTAATCTCACTAATATGATCTGGATTATTACAGAACATCCAGTCAAAGATCCTCTCCCTCCAGCAGGTTTAAGCACCGGCGACTCTAAAATCTCGGTGGCATCAACACATTCCCTGTCTTGCGATCAGAACACCAAATTGATTTTGTCAGGGCACTGAAGCAGGGACTCAAATTGCAGACCAATTACTGTACGCATTGTGATATGTAGAGACTAGTGAGTCCGGTGCGTGGGTGGGGGTTGGTGCGCAACAGAGTCGACATCAGGCAGAGATCAAAACATCCAGAGAAATCAAAAATAAAGTAGAAACGGGAAACAGTTAGAGTATATATTCAGACCTACAGAGGACTGATATGATTGCTGGAAAGGCTCAGGAAGATCCATTGGCACAATCTGGTAACACAGGACAGAAATATACTGAACAACAAACAGACAGGCAGACGATAGATTGAGCACAATGAGGCACAGGTGGCAGCAATGCAGGTAACGATAAGAAACAGATGAGAAACGGAGTACTCAGAAATACAGAGGTCGGAGTAGAGCAGGAGCGGGGACAGGAGCTGATGGCAATACAAAAGAACAGAATAACATGTGGGGGAAACACACAGAAAGAAAAAGTTCATTGAGGAGACTGAGAGTTTCCGAAATCCCTTGCATATTGAAATCCCTCATCACAAATTTGACATTTCCCTTGTTGAATGCCCTTTCTAGCTCCCTTTACGATCTCATCCCCGTAGCTTCGTTATTGTTTGGATACCTATATATGGCTCCCATCCTGTTGTTTCACTTTACTTAACTCCACCCAAAAAGATTCTAAATTCTCTGACTCGATGTCACCTTTTTCTAGAGATGTAATGCCATCCCTCATAGCACCGTCTATGCTTTCCTGCCTGTACATTCGGTAAAACGTGCATTCTCTTATATTAAGCTCGAAATATGACCTTCTGTCAGCCACGACTCAGTGATGCTCACAACGTCATACCGACTAACCGCCAACTGCGCAACAAGTTCATCTACCTTAGAATA
Organism: Hypanus berthalutzae; assembly: GCA_032362145.1. Taxonomy (NCBI): domain Eukaryota; kingdom Metazoa; phylum Chordata; class Chondrichthyes; order Myliobatiformes; family Dasyatidae; genus Hypanus; species Hypanus berthalutzae. Next base: position 2,833 of record JAUOBT010000585.1, read on the forward strand.
CCATGTGCATTTAAATGGAGCGGCCGAGTTCCTGCACTGTTCTTCCTTTTGAATATTGCCTATGTGATACAATTCGCCTCCTTTCATTGTCTGCTCTTCTTCCCAGTCATGGCTTGGCCTTACTTATATTCATAATACACCGATCGTCTACCTGTAAACCAGCTGGTTGGTTCACAGTTCCTCCATGCTTATTTCCGTTCCCTGCGATGTTAGTTTAAACCACTTCAAACAGTTGAAACAAAGCGGCCTGCTTGGAAAATAGTCGCGCTTTTATGTGAGGTGTGGCACCGTAATCGGGCAAATACAAGGACACAATACATGTCTAATGGCAAAGACTGGGATATGGAAGGAGGTTGGGCAGGTTATAACTTCTCGATATTCCGACTGTGTGCACTGTTCATTAATTTTGCGGTATATTGCATTTTCATATGTACTGTACTGTTGTCACAAGACAATATATTTCACGTCATAGGCTGATGATATCAAACGTGATATTGAGGTTGGGATTTTTCTTCATTGGAGCATACACAACAGCGAGGTGGTTTAAGTTTATGACGGTGCAGAATTGGGATAAATGCCCTCTTCTTTCACAGGGTGCACTTCTATCATTTCAACTTTCGATAGTTTTCATTTTCCGACAACCGAAACTACATCTCTTATTCCTCGAACTGACGGGATCCACTCGATATTGTTTTTGTCTTTAGGGTACCTTGCCCGGAGCTATACGTGCTGGGGAGAGGCAACTCTCCGGGAAGGTGAGACTGAGAGGTCTGAGTTTAATCCTTCTTTATGACTGTAGGTGTATGTAGTAGTCTTGGAAATCACCGTCTTTGAAAAAGAGTGCCATAACTTCCATAGAGGATATTTTGACTTCACTCAACGTTTTGCGTAAATATTTCCTATATTCCGATTAAAGTGGACACTGAACTTTTTGACTGGAATAAATTCAGATTCTCATTCTGGAGTTTCATATTTAGAACGTTCATTTTGTTAAAAAGATCTGAGAGGTATTGAAAATCTCCACGTTATTCAATCTTGTTTCGCCAGCTCTTGTGGACATGGAGCAAACATACAACTACAGTTTCTAAAAGAAACGTTTTATGCAGCCGTCATCTGACAGACAACGCACAACAGTGTGGAAAAGTAAATGCTCAATCTCTTCATCGTCATGTGGGCGAAATTTTATAATATGCTATTTCCTGAATAAGCGATAATTTTGTCGTGCTTAAAATATCTGTCTTTCATAAAAACAACACTAAACTACTATGGAGACCTGTCGTATCTTGTTTTTACGTTTATACAAAAGGGTATCTCTTCATACACTTCTCCATTTTTGATAAACCTTTCAAATCCCTTCAGAAAAGTCTCGAACAATTGACTCATTCAGTTGTATCTCAAACCATGTTCTTTGCAGTTCTGTGCACAGTTCATACTCAAAGTCTTCGTTCATTTAGTCAATACGACGAATTACAGAGTGATTACTCAGGGGGATATATTTAAAACACTGTTATCCATTTTGAGAACACAGGTGAGTTCTTCTGGAACAGCTGTCAGTATCAGTCTTTCACCAATTGTACCGCATTTTGCACACTTAGCTATCATTTTGAAATGTTATAAGAAACAACGAGACCACTATTAAGTTCACTTTGGCTTTCTTATCAAGTGACATATTTTTTTTCATCATCTGTACATAAGTAATACAATAAGTAATCTTTTACGGAAGTGTTCCTGCAATCTTGACGGTTTCATGGCTTCTTCTGACAGTGCAGTTTTTCAAATATGACGCACAGACCGTCGCTGCTCTGACTGGAACGGAATATAACCATATTCCAGCATTGTATTAGCAAATTTTCATTAGTTTATGTTTCATAGCAAGATTAGAATGTAAGGCATCACTGCCTTCAGGCTCAGGAAGAATGCACCCTTAGTATGTTCCGATTATTATCGGGGCTGAAGTGAACACAAAAGAATGAATACATAAACTGGGATGTGTATCGGATTTTGATGACTGCAGTGAGTTGACTGTTCCCACTGACACACCCTAATATCAAATACTACCCCTGCCAGTTAAACTATTGAGAGGGTCTCCATTATCACTGACAGTTCTTTTGCTCAAATTGTTTAATTTTCAAAGAGGATTCTTAGCTAACTGATATTTTGCGTCATCGGTCCATTTTAATGAATAAATGAGGAGAAACATTCTTAATATTACGTCTCCACCTAAATACGCCATGTGAAATCGTGGCAATTAATAATAATTTACATTTACTAATATATTCACTGTAATGTAGAGTACACTCGACTCAGCGTGAGTTCATCACTCTGATGGACTGATATAAATAGGTGTCCCAGAGTCTGTTGGTCTTGGCTTTTGGATGCGGTACCGCTTCCCGGATGGTAGCAGCTGGAATAGATTGTTGCTGTGATGGCTTTGTTGCCCAATGAGCCTATGTGCCCTTTTTATATGTGCTTGTAAATGTCCTGAATCATGTGAAATTCACACGTAGAGATGTGCTGGGCTGTCGGCATAACTTTCTGCAGAGTCCTGAAATTAAGGGAGGTACAGTTCCCAAACCAGGCAATGACGCTGCCATTCAGGATTCTCTCAATTGTACCCCTACATAAACTTCTTACGATTTGCGGGCCCATACCAATCTTCCCAAATCGACTGAGGTGAAAAAGGCGCTGTTGTTTACAGACCACGAGACATTCACGATGATGTGGATGCCAAGGAACTTGAAGCCACTTAACCTCTCAAACACCGATCCATTGATGTCAATAAGAGTTAGCCCGACTCCATTCCTTTTTTAATCCACAACCCGCTCCTTTGAGCTGAGAGGGTGTTTTCTCGACACCACTGTATCAGAGAGATGACCTCTTATGCAGGTCACATCGTTAATTGTTTGAGATAAGGCCAACCAATGTAGAGTCATCAGCAAATTTAATTAGCAGATTGCAGCTGTGCGTTGCGATACATACATGGGTATACCGGGAATAAAAGAGGGCACTCAGTACGCAGCCCTGAGGGGCTCCTGCTTTGAACGTCAGAGCGTTGGAGGTGAGGGAGCCCACTCTGACAGGCTGCTGGCTATTTGACTGGAAGCTGCACCACGCAGGGTCAAAACGTAGGTCTCTGAGGTTCTTGTCGAGCCTGGATGGAACTATGGTGTTGTATGCTGAACTGTAGCCGAAGAACAGCATTCTCATATTAGCATTCTTCTTCACCCGATGTGCAGCGCCACAACAGAATGTGTCCGGTTCATGTTACTGGGGGATTTTGAAGTAAAATTTTAAAAGGTGCAGCGGGGGGCCCGGCAAATTCTAGTAGCTTTGGTATTTCAAAACTATTTTGCTTCATCATTACAAACGTGAGACACGGCTTTGCTGTTTAGAGACGGAATTCTCGCTTTTGGAGCCAAATACGCAAATTATCTAAACGGCATTTTAAAGCAATATTCAATTACCCATTCTTGCTAAAACTAGAAATGAATTCCGACTCAAGGTGCACATTAAGTTTTAAACATTTTAGTAGGGATAACTAAACTTAACTTATATCAAACCCGCACGTTTGTGTGACTTTTTTTTTAGGGCAGGCCAAAATAAAACAAAGTGACTCACCATATGTTGGGACTATTCCGACAATTCAGTGAATAGAAACAACTTGTTAATAATATTTTAAAAGTGGTATTGCAGTTTTGGACTATAAATTATTTTTCCAAAAATCACGAATTAGACGAATAGGCAATTTCATCAGTTGGCAATCGATCAAAAAATGAACTTTCTCCACTGATTGGAACAGAGTCCTCAAAACGATTTTGAATGGTATTACGTTATTCAATTTACTGGGCGCGGTTTATCAACAGCTCATCAATTTACCTCTGAGTTACGTCTGCGTAGGTCAAATTTAGAATAGTTAAACGAGTACTATTTTAATATATCGAGAGTTACTGTCTTAGTGGGACAAGGTCAGACTTTTGGATTTCCAGACATCTCATGTTCTTTTGAAGACAGCTTGATGTCATAGGTTTTATGACGCAGAGTAACCAGAGTGAATGTGATTGTTTCAGAGGATGGGATCGAGCTTTGATAGATGTAGAAAAGGTGGACGCCTTGGAGGAACTGTCTATGGAGTCTCATATCAGGCATTTTCATGCAAATTCTCAAATTTCATGCAAATGATATTAATGGTAGATTTTTGATTGTTAAAGGAACAATTTACAATAGGAAATTGTGTTGCTTAATATATATATTGATGATCCCTCATTCTTTAAGGTTGTTTTTGCTCGGTTAGCTGATCTGACTTAAAATATGTTATTAATGGGTGGTGATTTTAATACTTGTTTAAATTCTTTAATAGATAAGTCATCATCCAAACATCAACCACCCTAATCGTTCTGCATCACTTATTACTTCCTATTTAATTGAATATGGCTTAAATGGGATTTGGAGACATATGCATCCTATTGACAGAGAATAGTTTATAGTCGACCCTCGACCTTTATTTAATGTTCATAAATGTGAATATGATGCAATTGTTATCTCTGATTACGCTCCCTTAAACCGAATATTTGAGCTGAAAGATGTTGCTTCTGCAAGACCAGTTTGGTGTATTCCAGAACAGTTGTAGAAAACTTCTGAATTTGTTGAGTACATTGAAACTCAGATAGACTTATGTTTCTCTTTTTAATATAGGAAAAGTCTCAAAGTTATTAATTTGGGATACATTAAAATGTAATTACGTGGTCAGATTATTTCGTATACAGCTAAGCTGAAGAAGCAGATAAGAAAGAATTTAGATAAAATTTCTAAACAAATTAAATAATTAGATAACATCAGTGCAACCTCTCCAAATGTTGATTTGTTTAAAAGAAGAGTGGAATTACCATCACAATATAATTTATTATTAACTTATCCTATTGAAGGATGTTTACTTGAATTGAAATTCAGTTTTATATTTTTGGGGATAAGACTCTTAGCGTCCCAATTAAGGGTAGCTAGAACTAAAAGAGAAATGTTAAAGATTTGTAAGGATAATGGAAATATATTAAGTAAACATGAAGACATTAATAATATCTTTCAGGATTTTTATTTTAGTCTTAAAAAATCTCAATTTCCTTCAGATTCCTCCAACATGAAGGCTTTTTTTACATAAGATTAAATTTCCTCAAATTACTGCTGAAGATCAACAGTTGCTTGATGCTCAAATTGCTGAGCATGAAATTCAGAAAACTTTGTTGTAAATGCAATCAGGTAAAGCTACTGGACTTGAGGGTTATTCGGTAAGATTTTACAAAAAATTGTGAAATTACTTTCTCAATATCTTCTTGAAATATTTCATGAATCTTTTGAGAAGGGTAGTTTATCTCCTTTTTTATGAATCATCTGTTTCCTTAATCCTTCAGAAAGAAAAAGATACCAGTGAATGTTCATCATTCAGACCTAGTTCGTTATTAGATGTGGACGCAAAAATTCTTTCTAAGATAATAGCAAGCCATTTGGAAAAGCCATTTAAATTAATCGCTATAGATCAAACAGGCTTTATTAAAGGCTGTTACTCTTTCTCCGATGTTCATGTTTGATGAACAATCATATATTCATCACCATCTAATATACCCCAATGTGTCATTTCTCTTAACGCAGAAAAGACATTTGGTAGAGTTGACTGGGCTATCTGTTTAGGTATTAGAATAAAATGGCTTTGGTAATAATTTCAATCGGTGGATTAAAATGATATATAAGGATCCCATTGCTACTGTTATTACTAATAATTTTACGTCCACTTCTCTTCACTTTCACGCGGTACTAGACAAGGATGTCCATTAATCCCTTTATTATTTAATCTTGTATCGAAGCCTTTGCTATCATACTCCATGAAGCTAAAAATGTTCATGTATCCCTATAAATGGAACTATACATAAGATTTCTCTTTACGCAGATGATTTTGGTTTATATTTCAACCTTGAAGAATCTATTCCTAATCTTTTGGAAATACTAAATTATTCTGCAAAATTTTCAGGATATAAACTTAACTTAAATAAAAGTGATTTGTTTCCATTAAAAGCTCCTGTTTTTATATACAACGATATTCCATTTAGAATTATTATTTTTTTTAATATTTAGGTATTAAAATTATTAAAAAATATAAATATCGTTATAAATCTGATGTAGTTCCCTTAATGGACTATATGAAACAATTATTTTCTAGATGGAACCGACTTACGGATTCTTCAACAGGTCGCATCCATGCCGTGAAAATGAAGATTTTATGTAGATTTTTTTATATTTGTCAAAATATAGCTATCTTTTTAACTAAAAAAAATCAAATTGACTCTATTATTTCGTCCTTTATTTGGAGCAATGAAAGACCAATAATTAATAAATATCATTTACAAAAAATCTAAAAAAAGATGGTGTACCTCCACTTCCTAATTTAAAATTGTAAATTAAATTGGCTGCTAATATTCGACAGTAATGTTTTCCGCTATATTGGCTCGATAAGAGCCAAACAACAGCTTGAATTGATTTGGAATTCAAAGCGATAAAACATTTAACCTTATTATTAGGAGCTCCATTACCTTTACAACTCTCTAAAATTCCAAATTTAAATCTCTACCTTGTTATTAAACCGTCGTCAGTGATTTGGTTTCAGTTTCGCATATTTTAAATAAATAATTTAAATGTTTTAGCTCTTTATATTGATTTTTTAAAAATTTAAACCTTCAATAACCGATCCCATTTTTTCTTATGGAGACATGAGGGGATCTGTTTTTTTTATTTTGCAGATTAATTTTGTGATGGTCGATTGATGTCTTTGGAACAGTTAATGAGAGATATTCCCTCTCTCATACACACTTTTTGCAATATTTTCAGGTTAGACATATTTTATGAAAATAATTATAAAATATTTTATATAATTCTAAAATAAAATAATATATATAAAATTACATATATGTTTCCATATATGTAAGAATATAATTTGTTGGATACAATTTTGAATATGAATCCTTTAGTAAAAGGTTGCATTTGTACAATTTAATATCTATTTTTACTACAAGAAGATATACTCTCACTAAAGATTAAACAGGATTGGGAGAGAGAACCTTTGTTGATGAAGATTGGTTGGGAGTTCTAACAATTGTCAATTCTTCTTCGAAACATGCCAGTCACTGTTTAATTCAATTTAAAATTATTCACCTTTATTATTTAACAAAAGAGAGACTGTGCAAAATATTTCCTAACATAGACAATTATTGTTCTGGGTATAAAACTGAAGTAGCCAATTTGTCACGTATGTTCTCGTCATGTTAATCGTTAAAATCTGTTTAGAAATCTTTATTTTCCACAATTAAAAAAGCTCTGTAAATTACTTTACGACCGAATACATTGACTGCTCTATTTGAAATAGTTTTGCATCATATTCAGGGTATTTTATTATCAGGCCAACATGTAATTGGAATTGTTGCATTTCTGGCAAGAAGGGCTATTTTACTGATATGGGAAGATACCTCTATCCCTACATTAATTCGATGATTTTCTCATGTAATGTGATGTGGAAAGAAACTAGCAGTAGAACTTTTAATCCTCGATTCCATTTTGACAGGAGACAGGGCTGCTTTACCAAATATTATCATTTAATTTGAATTGGTTTATATGGTTTCCTTCCAATTTTATTTTATAGAAATGTGAATTGGCGGTTGATGATTTCTTTTCTTTTTATATATAGATGATAGTATGAGGTATTGCTCAGCGAGTTGATTCTTAATGTTTTTATTTCTTTTTTTCATTTACTTTTTTCGTTTTTTTGTTTTTTCTTCTTCCTTCTCTTGTAGTTAGTGGGGGTTCTTTTTTTTGTTAGTTGTTCTCTTATTTTTCCTCCTTTTCTTTATAAAATAAGTATTTTTCATTATCATATATTATTCTTTTTGAAAAACATTTTTTTTTCAGGTTTATTAATTGTATATATATATATATATATCAACTTGTTTTAGTCTACTATCACACTTAGCTATAGAAGATTCTGGTTAATAAAAAGATTTTAAAAATAAAAACAAAATTGAAAATGTCTATGGAGCCTCTGTGGGTACAGGTTAGGAACAGGAAAGGATCAATGACTTTACCGGGAGTTTTCTTTTTATAGGCCGCCCAATAGTAACAGGGATATCCAGGAGCAGATAGGGAAACAGATCCTGGATGCGTATAATAATGACACAGTTGTCGTGATGGAAGATTTTAATTTCCCAAATATTAATTGGAATCTCCCTAGAGCAGGGGGGGAGGGGGGCTGTTGTTCGGTGTGTTCAGGAACATTTCTTGACACATTATGTAGATAAGCCTTCAAGAGGAGAGGCTGTACTTGAATTGTTATTGTGGAAATGAAAATGGTCGGGTGCCAGATGGCTCATTGGGAGAGCATTTTGGATTTAGTGATCATAATTCTAGTTCCTTTACAATATCATCGGAGAAAAATCAGAATAGACATGCTTGAAAAGTGCTTAATTGCAGTAAGAAGAATTATGAGGCTATCAGCCAGGAGGCTAAAATTGGAAAAAAGATGTTCTAAGGGAAAAGTACGGAAGAAATGTGCCAAATTTCAGGGAATGTTTGTGTGGAGTTTTGTACAGGCACGTTCCAATGAGACAGGGAAGTTATGATAGGGTACAGGTACTGTGCTGTACAAAGGCTGTAATAAATCTAGTCAAGAAGAAAACAAAAGCTTACTAAAGGTTCAGGGAGCGAGATAATTTTGCAGATCTAGAACATTATAAGGCTTATAGGAAGGAGCTTAAGAAGGAAATTAAGAGAGACATGAGTGGCAATTAGTAGGTCTTGACGGATCGGAATAAGGAATACCCCATAGTACTCTACAAATATGAGACGAGCAAGAGGATAAGACGTGAAAGAATAGGACCCATCAAGTGTGACAGTGGGAAACTGTGTATGAAACCTGAGGAAATAGCAGAGGTACTTAATGAATACTTTACTTCAGTATTTTCTATGGAAAAGGAACTTGGTGAATGACTGGCAGCAGACTTGAGCATGTAGATATTAAGAAAGAGGCTGAGCTGGAAGTTTCGGAAAGCATCAAGTTAGATAAGTCTCCGGCACCGGATGAGATGTACCCCAGGCTACTGTTGGAAGCGAAGGAGCAGAATTCTGAGCCTCTGGCGATGATCTTTGAATCATCAATGGCGAAGTGAGAATTTCCGGAGGATTGGAGGGCTGTGGATGTTGTTCCTTCATTCAGGAAAGGGTGTATAGATAGCCCAGGGAATTGTAGACCAGTGAGTCTTACCTCAGTGGCTGGTACGATGATGGAGAAGATCCTGAGAGGCAGGATTTCTGAACATTTGAAGAGGTATAAGATGATGAAGTATAGTCATCATGGCTTTGTCAAAGGCAGGTCGTGCCTTACGAGACAGTTTGAATATTTTGAGAATGTGAGTAAACAGATTGATGAAGGAAGAATAATAGATGTAGTGTAGATGGATTTCAGCAAGGCATTTGATAAGGTACCTTATGCAAGGTTGATTGCGAAAGCGAGGAGGCATGGGATACAAGGGGACATTGATTTGTGGATCCAGAACTGGCTTGCCCATAGAATGCAAGGAGTCGCTGTAGAGGGGTCATAATCTGCATGGTTGTCGGTTACCAGTGGAGTGCCTCAGGGATCTGTTCTTGGACCCTTACTCTTCGTTATTTTTATAAATGATCTGGTTGAGGAAGTGGAGGGATGGGTTAGTGATTTTTCTGATGACACAAATGTAGGTGATGTGGATAGTGTGGAAGTCGGTCAGAGTTTGCAGCGAAACGTTGGTAGGGTGCAAAACATGAGTTGAGAGTTAGGGGGCAAAGGTTTAAG
>JAUOBT010000586.1:4250407-4263207 GCA_032362145.1 Hypanus berthalutzae
ATTGCTATGATTGCACATTGCACATTTAGATGGAGGCGTAATGTTAAGATTTTTACTCCTCATGCATGTGAAGGATTTAAGAAATAAAGTTAATTCAGTTCTGCTTGCATCTCCCATCCTACACTAATCCTACTTTATTTTATCACTCAACTCTCCCCAGGTCCTATCACTCACTCTATCCTCCTCTAGGTTTTCCAATCAACCTATCAACCCACATCTTTGGGATTTAGACAGAACCGGAGCATCTTAGAGAACACAGCAGCCACAGGGAGAATATACAAACTCTACACAGAATACCAGAGGCAGCAGTTCCACTGTGCCATCCATTACTCCATCCAGGTGCTTATCCAATTCCCTCTCCAAACTCTAAATGCCTTTATGTCCATCACCATTGTGAGTAGAGATTTCCAGTTCATAGTCGATTTCTGCATAACATTTTCTCTTTTATAATTTCATCATTGACCGATGCACTAAAAGGAGCAGACTCTACCCTATCCAAACCTACCATGGTCTTATAAGCATCATCCACAGCCCTGTAGCTCTTGAAGTACTGCTAAAATTTAAAACCTTCAGCAGCTACTTGGGCAGTGAATTCCAGGCCAGACTGCCCTCTTGGTGAAAATCTCTTCCCTCATCTCTCATTATTCCTTATTCCAATCACCAGAAATCTGTTCTCCCTGGATTTTGACATCTTTTGCTGAAGGAAATATTGATTTCATTTATTTTTCTCAGGCCCTCCGTCTCTGCTGTTTGGAAGCGAATAACCATAGTTGTTTAATCTTTCCAAACAGGATTTATAGACGTGAACTTCAACAGTCTTCTTATCACTCATTGTCATCCATTAGTTGTGTATTTCCATACTTTATAGCATCTCCCTAAACATATTGCCTCAGATTTATTCTGGATGAAAACAAACCAGTTTATTTATACCAACCTGCAATCTATCTCATTTTCCATTATCCCCTCTACTGCAACTTGCAATGAGAGACAGTATCAAACATCTTGCTGAAATCAATGTAGATTACCTGAAACACTCTTCCCTCATTGGTCACCCTGTTATTCCCACCAACATTCATGTAAACTTTGTTAGATGTTATCTTCCCTAAACAAAATGCCTGAATAATCTTTGCTTTTCTAAACAGAGATTTACACTATTCCTCAGAACTGATTCCAGTAGTGTGACCAGATTTATTCCCCAGTAATCAGACCAGAATTGTGAACCTGCTATACAGGATGCAAAATATTCACCCAAATGCAGTTCAGGAATTCTTTCCCACCTGTGCTACCGATACCGACTAATTATTGACATCTTCCACTATGATCTGTTCCAGGTGCCTATGTACTCTCACATATTGTCTCTACATTTGCTCTTCAATTTCCCCCAGGCTCTGTGAGTCTCTGTAATACATTTCCAGCTGTGTAACTGCCCCATTTTGTTCTTTGTTTCAGAACATATCTTATTCAACAATCCTTCTCAGACACTGATTGTTTCTTTAGTAGTTTAGTGTTTCCAGTCCTCTCCTTTTATTGTATCTTCTCCATCTAGAAACACTCCCACAGTTGAACTCATGTGTCGAAGATTAACACAGATGTCAGGTTTTCCATTCTCCAGTCCTCTAATAGACCCCACATATGTGAAGAGAGCTGGAAGTCCGGTATTCTTCACCCCTCTATCCCCTTCAGCAAACCTGGATACATTATACCTGGACCAGATGACTGGGAAGAAGGATAGCTGGGGTGCCAGAATAAAAGAGGTAAAGGGAGGGGAAGGAAGATAGCCTCCTACCCCTCCCCCACCTTCTTACTCTGGTGTCTTCCCCCTTCCTTTCCAGTCTTGGCCCAAAATGCCAACTGCATATTCATTTCCATAGAAGCCTCCTGACCCGCCGAGTTCCTCCAGCATCTTGTGTGCATAACTTTAATGTAATTGGAGGAAAGTACAAGGTGGATGTCAGAGGTAGGTTTTTTTTTACATGGTAAGTGGATGGTAAAGCCTGTTGGGGATGGTGGTAGAGGAGGATGCATTGGGGATATTCTAGAGACTGAATAGGCTCACGGATGAAAGGAAAATGGAGGGCTAGGTGGTAGGGAAGCTTCAGATTGAGCTAAGAGATTTAAAAAATTCACATATCATCATTGACCAAAGATTCTCTGTGCAATGTTACTTATTCCAGCTTTGCCATCCTCCTCAATTCATAAATCATCCAGCCATGTCCATCTCCCCTCTCACTCGCCATCACTCTTCAAATGCCTGTTTAGGTTGTCTCTTCTCTTTCTCCAATTCTATCTTCTAGCTACCCACTTTATTTTCCTTTTACCCTGTCAGGCTTGCATAAGCAGTACCTCCCCGTTTCCACCCAGCTAACAAGAGTCACCTGCCACTCATTTCCAACTCGTCACCTGCAGCCTATTTAAACCTAGCTCTCACCCACAGTCCTTTCTTCACCCATTGAACCACAACCTGTTGCTGCTAGCCTTCAGTTATCTCGCTACCTTGTCGCGTTAAGTGTCTGGTCTCTCTTGTTTTGTGACACCTTGGGGCTTGTTATTTTGTAGTTTATTAGTAAAGTATCACTCACTGCTAAATCATCTTCATAACTCTACTCTTGAGTCAAATCTCTTTATTTTTTGACATAACCTTCCCTTTCTGTTTGCTATAGTCACTTAGATCTTGATTGGGTTATTTCCTGAGACGTCTCCCACCTGCTTCTTGGTTTCTAACAATGTTATCATCCAGAGAGCACCAAATTTGGCTAAACTACTTATCACTTTGGGAGGATATCTGCTCTGTATCTGAAATACCTCTGTGAAGGTGTTGTGAAATTTCTTACTGGGAGTAATATCCATTAGTCTGGCAAACCTCCCAGCCCAGTATTACCAAGGTTTGAAGGCTGCCAGACTAACAGATTTTACTGTCCTTACAGCCTCTAATAACTGTGGATTGTTTGGATGCTGCAATCACCATCTGTGGCTGTCTGCTGGGCTCATGTGAATCTCTCCAAAAGATATTGACTCCAGCCCTTTGGAATTATAAAGCATCCATCTTGAAATGGCTGTTCATGTCAAGAAATGGTCCTAGTGCCCCTGGAATCTGAAGGTGCTCCTCGTGAACCATGCCCATGGCCCAGTTTTCCATATCTGTTCTCACTTGGGCTAATCCACAGACTATGACCTCCCCAGCTCCTGAAAGTTTGGCTGTTCTGATTGAAATTGTTACATTAAACAACTAAATTTACACTGCAGGCAGTTTTCACAAAGAAGACTCTGGACTTTATTTTAATTAACACATACTCCTGGTCCTCATATGAATGTTCCTCATATTCAAACTGACATTTAACAAAAATTGTTAAATTCTAAGACTTTGAAAACAATGAAGCTGATACAGCTCATTAGGTGATAACAAAATAAACCTTTTAATCCTTCTTAATCACTGTACCAACCATGGTTCTATTCCTGCTTTGACATTTAATCACCATAATCAATTTATATTTTTTATCTTTATTAATCTCTTCCAACTATTTGTCTTTGGATATTAATGGATCTGACAAGGTACCATGCCGCAATATGAAAGCTCTGTTTAACTCATTGTGCACGACCTGTATGCAGGCTACTCAGGTTACTGAGACACCCAAGCAATGTAAATTTTGTTGCTATCTGTCATAGCTGACAGGAGAATGTAGAACTCTGGTAATCGACTGCACAGAGGGGTAGTTATAGAAAACTGTGATGCAGAAAGAGGCCCTTCAGTCCATTTAGTCTATGCTGAACTGTTTAAACTGCCTAGTTCCATTGACCTGCACCCAGACCAGAGCTCTTCATACCCTACCTATCCATGTCCCTATCCCAAAGTTCTTTTAAACATTGACTTCAAAATCACTTGAACTAGCAGCTCATTCCATATTCCCACAACCTTCTGAGTGAAGGAGTTTCTCCTCATGCTCCCCTTAAATATTTCACATTTCACCCTTAACTCAGTCTCTAGTTGCAGTGGGGAAAAAAGCCTGCTTCCCAAGCTCCAATGTAGGGCTGTTAATATCCGGAGGGACAAGCATGCCACAGTGTAGTGGATAAGCCCACAGAGTGGAGGGCTCCAGCAAGCAATCGTGAATAGTATACCAGAAAACGGCAACATTTTGCAATGTAGCAGACTACAAATTGTTACATACAGTAGGTTTCTGCTTTAATATCATGTACTAATGAATGGCAACTTGGGAGAATGACAATTCACTAAAAAGTTATAACAAAGTTCAGACTTCAGTGATCAGCTTGCCAGAGGCAAAAGCTGAAGTTGCTGAGAATGTTTTTCATTCAATGGTTTGCTCTATTTTAGGATCAAAGAACATTGCAGGATTTGTAATTAAAGTTTTGTTTTCTCTCCATACATGCAATCAAGATGTTTCCACAATGCAATAAAACTGCATTATAAATAGAAAATGCCAGAAATACTCAATATAACAGGCAGCATCTATGGAGTGAGAAATTAATGTTTTTGTTGATGAATCTTTATTAAAACAACTTCTGTTTTTTAAAAACAGATATTATTTAATACAGTTATTGTAAAATGTTAAATAAAGATTACTTTGAAAATGCAGCCACATTATCACTAAAGAGTATTTGCAAGCAGCTAGGTCCCACTGATAATACTGAGAATGATTTTCAGAAAATCCAGAAATGTGCTGTCAAGAAACTTGAAATAATACCTACGTTTTTCAGATAATGTCACAAACTACATTATCTGCACTTTGGTTAGACCTATCCAGATGGCAAAGCCTTTGGCATTCCCTCATTTGGGAATAATTTTGGGTATTTTAATTCAATGCAGGAGGAGGGATATGTGTATAAAATGGAAACCTGCTAAATTTTACCTAACTCTAACAAGAATTGACAGTTCCTATTTGCCCAGTATTTGTTCGGTACTGGTCTGAGCTATGTCCAATTCTGGACCATTCCTCTGCCTCAGTTAGTGAAGCAAACTCCTGGGGTAAGGCAGCCAAGGAAAAAGCATGAGTAAGAAGTGTTGGTAGTGTGCAATATCAACTACCCATTGCAGAGGTTCATTTGTATTCATCAGCCCACCCCTTGAATTAGTCCATGCAATCCCATTAGAATTAGCTTCTTTCAGTACAGCATTCATCTCCCAATAACTCAAACAGTTGGGCAATAAAGGAACCAATGATGTTTGCTAAGTATGAGAATTACGAAGTATCTGTGGCAGAGCTTCTTCACCTACAACAGGATATGGCACAGACTATTCAGGCCTATCAGTCCATAAGCCCCACTCAATCTCCCTCTATCTTTCCCCTATTCTCACCTCTCTCATTTCCTTACCCAGCTTCCCTTTAAATACATCTACTCTATTTACTTTGGGATCCAGTCTGTTTCTGATTCATGCGGCCACCATGACCTACTTCGTCCCACTGTGGACAGTTAACCTTGTCTTCCAATTTGCACTCAGTCCTGAAATCAGTGGGTTATCCATTCTGATGCTTGTGTTCTGATTGTACTCTCTGCCCTCATTCATTGGACTATTATGGGCCACTTTACCCTCTTAAAAATCCAGATAATAACTGCTACTGTGCCACCATCTATACTCCCTGTCACCTCTCCAAGAAACAAAATAAGACTAGTCAAATAAAATATTTCCTTTTGAAGCCTACGCAGAAAATTCATCACTATTTTTCTCACTTTTGGTTGTTTTTTTTTAAAGTTTCTCCTTTAGTAGGGATTCCATTATTTTTCCTACCATTATGGTTAAACTGCTCAGTCTGCAATTCCCTAGACAAGTTCTATAATGCATTATGTTAGCTATCCACCAGGCTTTGGATGTTACACTTCTCCATGAATAATTAAATATCTGCAACAATATCTCTGCTATTTGGTTCCACAATTCTATTGAAATGTGTGAATGCAATCTGTTGCAAACAGAATTTTTATCGTGAGTTTGATTGGTTTATTTAATATAACCTGTTTATATTTTAAATGCCCTTAGATCATTAGTAATTGCGACATCTAAGGCCAAGTCCATCTGTATCTGAAAAAAATTTAACCATGAAATTACATCATTATGTGGCATCTTTCCTGATGATATAGATGTTAATTTGATTCCAATTTCAATTATGAGTCATGAGAACACATTCTTAACGTGACTAACACAACTTGACAGATTGGATAGTGTGAAGACATGTTAGTTATATGCATCTGATAGAAATATGGAGAATCAGTTGTTGGTGAAATCAACTATTATGTGATGTCAAGTTGACAACAGCCGGGCCAAAGTACCAGCCAGCCCCATTCACTAGTGATGTTTTGTTCTTCCCACCACTGAGCATTGTCACAGGAAAGCAGCATCCATCATCAGGGACATTCACCACCCAGATCATGTTCCTTTCTCACTGTTGGCATCAGGAATAAGGTACAGGAGCCTCAGGACTCTCACCACCAGATTCAGGATCAGTTTCTACCCCTCAAACATCAGGCTCCTGAACCAGTGGGGATAACTTTACTCAACTTCACTTGCCCCATCACTGAACTGTTCCCACAACCTATGGACTCACTTTCAAGGTCTCTTCATCCCAAGTTCTTGATATTTATTGCTAATTAATTAATTAATTAATTGATTAATTTTTCTTTGCACTGTCGGTTGCTTTTCTGCTCTGTTGGGTGCGCTCTTTCATTGATTCTATTGTGGTTATTGGATTTAATGAATATGCCCGCAAAAATATGAATCTCAGAGTTTCTTATGGTGGGATATATGTACTTTGATAATAAATTTACTTTGAACTTTGATTTTGAATGAAGTATGGGTAAAGAGGGTTGGGCATTCATATATAACTTTTGTAACATGTTTCACAAGGGTCAGAAAACTTAAAAGAAGGCAAATGTCTTTGTAACTCTTCTTCCTTATGACTCCCCAGTCTACTCCCTAGAATTATACTCTCCACTTCAGACTACCCACCACCTTCACACCTTAGGCCTCATCAGCTCTGGAATCAAACCCTCTGCAACCTCAAGGACTGAACTTGGTCCTCTGCCCACCAAAGGCTTCAGACCCGACACCTGCGAGTGAGGGCTGTACGAATGCTTCCTGCTTGAGGAAAGGAGCTGCAGACAATCTGCTGGAGAAACACAGCAGGTCAGGTAGCCACTGTGAGAGGAAAGGAACTGTCAATGCCTCTGGCTGGAAGCTTGTATCAGCACCACAGCTTTCAGTGCAGGATTTTAACGCTGAGCTCTTCCAGCAAATTGTCTGTTGCTCCAGCACTGCAGTCCCTTGTGTCCGAAAAAAGAACTATGCCTGTGAATTAAGTCAGCAAATTTGTGAAGAAAGTGCGCAAGGAATGAAGACACAAGCTCAGGAGTTTCAAAGTATGTAGGGATCTACAAACTCCAAGTGTTTTGTTTATAATTCTGTTTACCTATTTGGACATACCTTGACTCTTTCCGAAACTCTCTGTTTACCATCATAACTTCAAGTTACAAGTGGCTTCCATTTCTGTTTCACCAAAAGTACACCATTTGACTTTGCATTTATCAGTATTTCAGTGTAATTGCCAATTATTTTTTCACAAGTTTGTTAATGCCCTCCTGTGACTTTCTATACTCTTCTGTTTGAAGATCCAACTCAGCCCCTGTTAGGTTTCTTGGAGTATTCTTGATTTCAGAGTCTGAATGGTTAGGGCAAGCTGTGAAGAGGGTGTTGCTGTGGATACCATGATCAACCTTCTTCCACTGTGGAAAGCTGGCCCTATGTTTAGATGTTCAGGAGTTCCCCAGTCACTGAAATGACTCAGTACCTTCATCCATCAGTCTGCAAATCCTCAAGTCAGAAGTTAATCCAATTTCATCTTCAGTTGAACAAGATTGATTGAAAGAAATGCTACTTAAGTGTAAAGAGCTGGAGGGTCTAAGATAGGGTAAGACACGTTTTGTAGTAATTGATTATTAGTAAATCTAACAACAGCATTCGCAGATTCCTATTAATAAAACTAATGAACTTACTACTTCATACATAAATTACACGTTAAATGAAAGCATGAAAGATGATGGAGAAAACACTAATATTTTGTAATGTGTATTTAATGCAGTGCAAGAGACCCCTCATTAATTTAATTGTCATCTGAGTTCAGCGATTTTTAAATCTCATTAAAAATCTCATTAAATCTATATTTATTTATTTATTCAGTGAAACGGCGCAGAACAGACCTTTCCAGCTCAATGATCTGCACCTCCTAGCAACCCAGATCTTTAACCTTAGCCTAATCACAGGACAATTTACAATGACTAATTAACCTACTGATCAGTTTGACTTTGGGACGCATGAGGAAACCTGAGCACCCAGAGGAAATCCACACGATCTCAGTGAGAATGTACAAGCAACTTGCGGACTCCGCTGGAATTGAACTCTTGACGCCCCGAGCTGTGGTAGAGCCATGCTAACCACTACGCTGCTGTGGTGTCCCAGGAAGGCTTCATGTTTTCACTGAAGCTCTTTACTTCCACAACTTGACTTATTTAAGTAATGCAAACAAAGATTCATTCCCAATGTGATTATTAAGCAGACCACAGAGAGAAAAAAAACACCACAGTGTTAGGTGCATCTAGAGGAAGTTTCAAAGTCAGATGCTGACTGCTATTTAATCCTCCTTTGAGGGTAGTCAATCTGATGGTATGCTCAAGAAAAAACAAATGGCAGTCTTGTTTTTTCCGTGATGGAATTAGAGATTTCATTCTCATTTGTATTGACTGTACTTGCTGATTAGCAAGAGCTTCCTCTGGTCTGGATGCACAAGGTACCCTAACCATTTGAGGCTGGGATTGGGATGAAATAATTCACATTCTCAGACCTATGACACCATTTGATGAAGCAACAATTCAACATTGTGGCAAAGGCATTTTGATCTTAAGGGTTTAGTTGTCTAAAAGCAGTGTACCACATTGTGCCTTCTTCTGAAGAGTCCACAGTGAAAGAGCAGTAGCCCTAAAGGTCATATGAGAGAAAGGACGAATACCAAATTCAGTGGAACATTGCTAAATACCCAAGGTTGGGAGGGAAGAGGAGAAAGTTATCTGGGAGTAAAATGCTGAAGCTGCACTTCCTCTGCTAAATTCAAGTGTGCATAAACTATAAGGACAGGGACTGATGGGACACTGAGTTTCAGAGGCTTCATTGGTTAAAACTAGACATTAAAATATTTTATGTTCAAAGAAATTAGTGGCAAAATTACTTACATAAGAAAGTACATTTATAACACAAACCAGGTAAATTGTCAAAAGTATTTTACATAAATTTGCTAATGTAAAACATTGAGAAGTGGAAAATAATTCACTGCACAACTAAAATGCATATGCAATGGCAAAAAGTGTGATATTTCTTTCTGTTTTCTGAATACATCGCTTTTAAACTTCCTCCTCTCACCTTAAATCTACTGAATGCCTCTAAATATTCAACGTTTCTGCCCTGGGGAAAGATTCTGGCTGGTTGCCCCATCTATGCCTCTCATAATGTCATATAAACCTCTATAAGATCCCCTCTCAAACATCTATTCTCAGGTTTGTCCAACCTCTCCTTATAGCTAATGCTCTCTAATCCAGGCTGTGTCCTGGCAAATCTCTCCTGAAGCCTCTCCAAAGCCTTTACATCCTTCCTGTAATGGGGTGGGCAGAAATGCACACAATACTTCAAATGAATCCCAATTAAATTTTTTTTACAACTGCAACATGACTTTCTAACTCTTACAATCCCTAGTGATGAAGGTAAGCATACCATACACCTTTGTTACCTCCTTAACTACTTGTGCTGCCATTTACGGGATGCATGGACTTGGATTCCAACATCCTTTCATCCATTTGTGCTATTGGATGTCCTGTCATTATCATATACTTACATATCTGTCCTTCCAAAGTGCAACATCTCAGTTGCCTGCCTCCATCTACCATTTCTTGTCCATAACTTTAAGTGATCTATATCCTGCTGGACCCTTTAATGACCTTCTTCATTGACTATTGTTCCACAAATTTTTGTATTGTCTGCAAATTTACTGTACAACCCATTTACACTTTTGTCTTAAATCATTTATATATATATCACAAACAACAGATCCTTGTGGAACACCACTGGTCATCACTAGAAACACCTTCCTATTGATATCTTCAGTTTTTAATGGGCAAATCAATTCTAAATCTAGACCACCATAATCGCCTATGTATTCTAATCAATTTACCATAAGGGATATTGTTCATGTAGACAGTATTCACAGCTTTACTCTTATCAACCTCCTTGGTCACCTTCTCAAATCAGCTCAATCAAGTTACCAAGACATGACCAGCCCGATGAAAAAGCCACGGTGACTGATGTTCTTCTAAATACAAGTCAATCCTGTCCAATATCTTTTCTGCCACAGCTGTGAAACTCACTGGATAGAAGGATTTTTGTCAAAGCCTGATTAGTCTCCTCTCTTGCCTTTCTCAATAACCTGAGATAGATTCAATTAGGGCCTGTCAATTTATTCACTTAGTGCTCTTCAAGAGGTCCAAGAGATCTTCAAGATCTCCTTCCTGATCTCAAAATGTCCTCGGACATTAAAATCTCCAGCACGACTCTTACTTTTGAATGTGCCCTACTCCCAAGTGTATACTGAAGTAAAATTCTGTACTCACTTAGAACATTGTTGACATCCTTCAAACACAAATTCCCTCCTTTATCTTTGAGTGGTCCTACCCCTACCATAGTTGCCCACTTGTTTTTAATGTACCTCATAAACATGCTTAGGCATTCTCTTTGATCCCATTTACCAAGGACATTTCATTGTTGCTTTTGGCCCTCAGATATCCCTGCCTGAGATCTTCACTGCTTTCTTCAGATCAGTGATCACAATTCCAGTTTTACAAATGCTTTGGACAGAGATAGGAGCAGAAGATATGGAAATATTTAATTAAGAGAGAGAAAATTGTGATGCTATTAGCTAGGAACTTGGGAATACAATTTGGAAACACAAGTACTCATGAAATTCACAATGGAAATGTAGAGGTTTAGGGAGCAGTTGCTTGTGGTTCCTCCCACTGAGGCAGAAAAAGGATAGCAAGGTGAAGGAACTATCATTGATGAGAGAAGTGGCAAAAGAAAGAAGCATACTTAAGGCTTTGGAAGCAAGGATCAGACAGGCCTCTGGAATATAAAATACCTAAAAAGGAGCTTAACAAGGGACTTGGGTGTGCTAGTAGGGGGTACAAGATGGTCTTGGCAAATAGGGTTGAAGAAAATCCCAATCCTGCCTAGGGTACATGAAAAAAAAACAGAAGGGTAACTAGAGTGAGGTTAGGACCAATCAGTGATTAAAAAAAGGAAATGTGCTGAGAGTTAGAGAAGGTAGGGGAGATCCTTAATGAACACTTTGCTTCAGTATCTACCAAAGAGAGGGAACGTGACAGATGTGAGTACCGTGTAAAAAAGACTGAAATGCTGAAACACGTGGACATTAAGAAGGAGGATTGCTGGAACTCTTGAGAAACATTAGGGTGGATAAGTCCTTGGGGCTGGACAGGATATACCCCAGTTTCTATGGGAAACAAATGGAGAGTTTGCTGCCCCTTGGTGACGATCTTTGCATCCTCACTAGCCACAGGAGTAGTATGAGAAGATTGGAAGGTGGCAAATGTTATTCCTTTGTTCAAGAAAGGGAATAGGGATAATCCAAGGATTTCTAGATCAGTGAATTTTATGCCAGTAGTCTGCAAACTATACGAGAGGATTCTGAGAAGTTAGAATTTATAAGCATTTGGAGAAGCCTAGTCTGATTAGGGATAGTCAGTATGGCTTTGTGACAGGTTGTCCATGCCTACAAGCCTGATCGGATTCTTCAGGGAATTGACGAAACAAATTGATGAAGGTAGAGCAGTGAATGTGGTGTATATGGATTTTAGTAAGGCGTTTGTCAAGGATTCCCATGGTAGGCTTATTCAGAAAGTCAGGAGGCATGGGATCCAGGGGAACATGACTGTGTGGATTCAGAATTAGCAGAAGGAAGAGGATGGTAGTAGATGGAACGTGTTCTGCAAAAGGTCGGTGACTAGTGATGTTTCACAGGGACAACTCCTCTGTAATGTTTCATAAATGATTTTGATGAGAAGTGAAAGGACGAGTTAATAAGTTACCAGATGACAAAAAGTTGGTGGTGCGGGGATAATATAGAAATTTGTCATTAGGATGCAAAAAGGACATTGATAAGATGCAGAGCTAGGCTGGGAAGTAGCAGGTGTATTTCAAACTGTAAAAAGATAAAGTGATTCACCTTGGAGTTCGAACTTGAAGGCAAAATACAGGTTAATGGCGAGACTCTTAACAGTGTGGAAGCACAGAGGGAATTTGGGGTTCACACCTATAAGTCCCTCAAAGTTGCTGAGCACAATAGGGTTGCTAAGATGGTGTATGGTATGTTATTTGGGGGATTGAGCTCAAGACATGACTAGACCACACTTGCAATATTGTGTTCAGTTCTGGTCAGGATGTGTAAGCTTTAGGAGTGTATTTACTAGGATGCTGCCTGGATTAGAGAGCAGGTCTTAAAGGATGAATTGAGTAAACTATGGCTTTTCTCTTTGGAGTGAAGGAGGATGAGAGGTGACCAAGACAACTGTTCCAAAGAGCACAATACGAGGTCATTCTTACTCTTGTCTATTGGGCTCTATAATGAGTCAAGCTCCAGCCAGGGAAGTGATGACCCCCTCCTGGTAGACTCTTTGAGGTAACTTAGTTTTTATTCTTTCCACTTCTCTTCTAATACTTATATATATTCGCGCACCTG
>JAUOBT010000586.1:4737888-4748318 GCA_032362145.1 Hypanus berthalutzae
AGTCATTGTCCAAGATGGCATGCAACTTGGACAGCATCCTCTTTTCAGACACCACCATCAGAGAGTCCAGTTCCACCACCACAACATCACTGGCCTTACAAATGAGTTTGTTGATTCTGTTGGTGTCTGCTACCCTCACCCTGCTGCCCAAGCACACAACAGCAAACATGATAGCACTGGCCACCACAGCCTCGTACAACATCCTCAGCATTGTTCAGCAGATGTTAAAGGACCTCAGTCTCCTCAGGAAATAGAGGACGTGGCCAGCGCTTCTGACATGTCCCGAATGGAGAGGGTTTGGGGAAGAGATCCCAGTGATGTTTTCAGCTGTCTTCACTATCCATTGCAGGGTCTTGCAACCTGATGCATTTAAATTCCAATAAATTTAATGGGATGATTTATAATAAAAAGATTGAGAAAGAAATTTAATGGGATGATGATGATGCAGCTGGTCAGGACACACCTGATGTGCCCTGTTAGAATGTAGTGAGAACTAAAAGTTGGGGTGAAGCCTTGCTTGCCTTAATCTCATCAGGAAGTGGAGATGATGCTGTGCTCCCTTAACTAAAGAGGTGACGTTGAAAACAAATGGTCAGTAATGTGTGCACCAAGAAACTTGGTGCTCCTGACTCTCCACCAAGAAGCCACTGATGTGCAATAGGGAGTGATCTGCCTGCACCTTCCTGAATTCCACAAACATCTCTTTAGTCCTGTCCATATTGAGACTCAGGTTAGGTTATTATGCTTACACCTGTCCATAAGCTGCTCTGCCTCCTCCCTGTTCACATTTTCATCATTGTTGCTGATGGGGCTAACCACTGTTGTGTTGTTAGCGAACTTAATGATGTGGTTAGAAATGGATTTGGCAGTACAGTAGTGCATTACCAGTAAACAACAGTGGACTGAGGGCGTCAGTGCATAATGTAACAGAACCAGAGATATTGCTGCCAATATGGACTGTCTGTGATCTTCTCTCAGGATGTCCAAGAAGCAGTTACAGTGGAAATTCCTGAGACTCATCATGGACAGTTTTCCCAGCAGCTTCTGGGGAATCCATGTACTTATCTACACTCCTCTTAAATGTTGCAACAGAACCCACACCCAATAGTTCCATTCATGGTTTGTTCCACACCTGCACCACCTCCCGCATAAAGAAGCTTCTGCTCAGGTTCCCCTTAAATATTTCATCTTTCATCCTTAACCTATGACCTCTAGTTCTAGTCTTACCCAACCTCAGTGGAAAAGCTTGCTTGCTTTAACCCTATTTAAACATCTCATGATTTTTTATTTTCTATGAAATCTCCCCTCATTCCCCTAAGTTTTTCAATCAATCCCTAAAACTCAAGTCTTCAAGTCCCAACAACTTTCTTGTAAATTTTCTCTGCACTCTTTCAATCTTATTGATATCTTTCCTATGGGACAGTGACCAGAATTGTACACAGTACTCCAAACTTGGCCTCACCAATGTATTTTACAATTTCAGTCTAACATCCCAATCTCAATACTGATTTATGAAGACCAATGTGCCAAAAGCTCTCTTCACAACACCATCTACTTATGACGTCACTTTCAAATAATTATGGATCTGTACTCTCAGATGCTTCTGCTCTAGTACACTCCTTAGAGCTCCATCATCCTCCCAACGTGTAACACCTCACATATGTTGGCATTAAATTCCATTTACCAATTTTCAGACCTTTTTTCAAGCAGGCTTAGATCCCGCTGCATCTTCGATAACTCTCCTCACAGTCAACTATGCCGCCAATCTACTGATTCACTTTACCATATTACAATCCAGGTCATTGATATAGATGACATACAATAACAGACCCAACACTGACCCTGTGGTACACCACCAGTCAGAGGCAAACATCTACTACCACTCTCTTGTTTCTTCTGTGAAGCCAATGTCTAATCCAATTTACCTCCTCATCCCGATTGCCAAACAATTGAACCTTCTTTACCAGCCTCTCATGCTGAACCTTGGCAAAGTCCATGTAGACAATATCTACTGCCTTTCCTTTCATCAACCTTCCTGGGAACTGTTTTGAAAATCTCTATGTAACATACAAGAATGCAGTCCTGCATGCCATCTGCCCTCAGCAGGCTTCAAATTTCTTGGTTCATCCGGGTAATCTGGTTGAGGAAGACTACATGATTCTGTGGAGATACACTTGTCCACGAGTGATTTTATAAAGCCCATAACAAAGGTGGTGTATCCATTTAAGTCCTCTGATGAGTCCTTGAACATGGCCCAGTCCACTGACTTGAAGCAATCCCACAGCCACTCCTCTGCCTTCCATGACCACTTCTTGGTTGTCCTTACCTCTGGTGCCTTACTCTCAACTCTCTGCCTATATGCAGAATGGCAGAGGACAGCCAGATGATCAGATTTCCCAAAATGCAGTCAAGGGGTGAAATAGTAGGCATTTTTGATAATAGCAGAAATTTCTATAAAAATAAGTTAGCCTAATTAGCCTAAATAAATTGCCCCCGGCAAGGATGTGAAAGGCATTAGGATGGGTTATTTTTTGTTTGCTAATCAAAGCACTCAAAACATCAAGTACTTCCTTAACATCTGCCTTAGTGGTATGCAATTACAGTCAGGACCATGGCAGAAAATTCTCTTGTTAAATAGAATGGTCGACAGTTAATTATTAGACATTCCAGGTTGGGAGAACAAGCGTGTGACCAAACCGCTATGTCCAAGCACCACAAAGAATTTATCATGAAACACAGTCCCCCCCACCTCTTGCCTTCCTAGAATGTTCTGCAGTTCTGTCCATCTGATGGATCGAGAACCTGGCAGACAGGATCGCCAAGTCTGGCATGTCGTGTGAGCCATTTCTGAGTGAAACAGAAAACACAGCAATCACTCATTTGCCTTCTGGTCCTCCATCTTTTTCTCCAGTGACTATTCATTAGCTAACAAATTGTTGGTGAGAAGTCATTTCATACCCCGATGCTTTAGTCTGGCTTGAGGTCAGCTTTTATGCCATAATCAAGTTTGCTGATGACACCTCTGTTGTTGGCAAAATCAAAGGTGGAGATAAATCACCATAGAGAAGGGAGATTGAAAATCTGACCGTGTTGTCGTAATAACAACCTCTTACTTAATGTCAGCAAGACCAAGGAGCTGATTATTGACTTCAGAAGTAGGAAACCAGAGGTCCACAAGCCAGTCCTCATTGGAGGATCAGAGATGAAAAGGGTTAACAAATTTAAATTCCTCAGTGTTATTATTTTTGAAGTCCTGTCCTGGGCCCAGCACGTAGATGCAATTATGAAGAAAGCACGGCAGCACCTCTACCTCCTTAGGAGTTTGAAGAGATTTGGCATGACATTGAAAAACTTTGATAAACTTCTATAGATGTGTAGTGGACAGTATATTGAGTAGCTACATCGCAGTCAGGTATGCAAACACCAGTGCTCTTGAACAGAAAATCTTACAAAAAGTAGCGCGATCACAGCCCAGTCCATCACGGATAAAGCCCTCCCCACCATTGAGCACATCTACATGAAATATTATCGCAGGAAAGCAGCATCCGTCATCAGTGACTCCCGTCACTCGGGACATACTCTCTTTTCACTGCTGCCATCAGGAGCATCAGGACTCACAACAGCAGGTTCCGGAACATTTACTACTCATCAGTGAAATGTTCCCACAACCAATGAACTCACAACAAAGACTCTTCATCTCATATTCCCAATATTTCTGGCTTATTTATTAACTTAATTATTTTTTGAATTTGCACCATTTGTTAACTTCTGCATTCTTGTTGAACGCCCAAGTTAGGCAGTCTTTCACTGATTCTGGTATGGTTATTATGTTATGGATTTGTGGAGTATGCGTACAAGAAAATGAATCTGAGTTGTACATGGTGATATATATGTATTTTTATAATAAGTTTACGTTGAACTTTCAAGTCTGCCCCAGCATCCTCTCTTTTGACAGTGCCTGGCCTTTGAAGTAGCACACTCCTGCTCCTTTGATTCGCGTGACCACCACTTTGTTGTCCTTACCTCTGCTACCTTGCCTGTTTAGTCTCTGCCTGTATTGATGTAGGAGGACAACCAGATGGACAGATTTTCTGAAATGCAGTGAAAGGATGGAAAGGTAGAGTAGCAGTGGTCAAGTGTGTTGGATCCCCGGGTGCCGCAGGTGATATGCTGATGGTAACTGAGCAGTAATTTCTTCACGCAAGCCTGATTGGAGTTCCCAGCAAGCAATTGAAAGACACCAGATAGGCTGCTTCTTGTTTGTTAATCATGGCACTCAATACATTGAATGCATGCTTGATGTCTACCTCTGTTTGTACGTAATCTGCAGTCAGGATTACAATGGTCAACTCTCTTGCTAAGTACAACAGCCAGCACTTAATCATTAGATGTTTCTGGTCGGGTGAATAAGAGTGAGAAAAGACCATTATATCCAAACATCATGATGAATTTATCATAAAGACAGTACCACTTGCCTGATGACATTGTCTGGTCCATATGGTGGATTGAGAACCCCTTGCGTCCAGTGTCCAGTGTGTGGGTTGAGCCAAGTCTCAATGAAACTGAAAATGCAGGAATCTCTCCTTTCCCTCTAATACAGCAATTTTGCCCTTAGGACCTATATCTTGCTCTGCAATCCTTGTAACATCTGTGATGAAGAAACTTCATATTCTCATCCAAATCTGGTGTCAGAATCAGTTCAGCTGAATACTCGCACTCATTTCAATGTCCAATTGTTCTGCAACAGCATCATTATCTCCATTTCACTACTACACACTCTGTCAATATCAGTGTCTTCAAACTACAGTTCCGATAGTGCATCCACTGTAAACTTTGTTTAGGCTCAATATTCAATGTAAGTTCAGGAAGAGGACCACTGCTGAATTCTTACCGCCAGTATGGGAATGACTTGGATCCAGGAATAACTATAAGTATATGGTCAGTGACCAACAAAAATGATTGATTTAACAGAACTTTTGCTTCCAAGTGTATTATTAATGATTCCTCTTTTATCTGAACATTCTTCCTCTCACTATTTATTCATGTGGATAACAGGAAAGATGATGTGACATAACTGCCCATTTGACTAGTTTTGGGATCTTGAAGATATCTTAATCTCTCAGATGTTGTGACTCTTTGAAATCCCTAACAGCTGTGCAGTCAGAGTCATTTGTACTTTTAAGATGGAGGTAAAATGATTCTTGATAAACAAAGGTTTATAAAAGTAAAAAGTTAAGGTAAGTCAGGTCAGTCATGATCTTGTTGACTAGCAGGTTATGCTTCAGGAGATAAATCATCAGCTGCTCGTAAATCATATGTTCTTTGGATCTATCTTCATATTGCCCTGGAAGTAGATCCAAATGTGGAGCTCAAAATAAATATGTCCTTCCAATTCACCTCAAATACTTCAATCTTCTTTTAACTGATTTATTCTCTTTGTGTAGTCAGCTGCTGATTGGCAGCTTCACTCTTCCATATGTTTCAGAAAACGTGGAGAAGACATTAGTTTTTGGAAATGAGGGATCGTGCCTGACCTCAACTTTCTCTGTGTCTCACCAGAATATGGCCTTAGAATCAATTTGCTTTTATGTAAATGCATCATTTCTTAATAGCTTGATGTACAAATCTCTGCTCATCATCAAGATTGAACAGGTGTGTAGTTTTTCATTTTGTGCAGGTGAAGGCTTTTGATCCAAACCATTGAGTGTCCGTTTCCCATCACAGATATACTCTGACTTGGTGAGGTCCTCCAGTACTTTGTAATTTATTTCAAATTCTAGTGTTCCTGTTCTCTTCTAACTTTGGATCAAATACAGTGATCATTGATGTACTTCAATTTTTCAAAGCTTCCCACTGCTTAAGTTTTGATCTTATTCTGGCTTGCAGTGGCCAGTCCTCTCTCACTCAGGTCACATGCTTTTTTCTTTTCACAACTGAAATGTCCCACTGCATTTATTGGCATCCCAGTGATGGATAATCTCATACGCATTGCTCATAACTCTCCCCACCAGTCCTACAATTTGTGTGAAATTCACTTATATGAGTCCAGATGAACATTGGAGCTTCCGCCTTTGTTACTGCTGTCAAGAGCACAACATTAACAAATTTCTTCTGTGTCTTGGAATCTGCCTCCACAGATGCTGTAATTTCACAGGCTCAGATTTTGAGACTTGCACGTTTTTTTACTTAGATTGAAATTGTAGGTCTGTTGAAACTCATACAACCTTTGCTCAGTTCAGAAAATCATGACAATTACCACATTGGGACAGGTTTTTCAACACTGCAGCATCATCAATAATGGTTTTGTGCGAACTTTGCATTCAGATTCTTAAATTGCACCTTGGTGTCTGAGTTAAGTGATTCAGCAATTGATTACGTCATCAAGGGAATCATATTTTGCCTTGCTTGGCACCAGAAAGCTTGCCATTACATGGAGCGAGGAATTCACCTCCACTTTGGGCAAAAAGCAATAAGGTGCATGGGCATGTAGATTTTCAGTGATGATAGGCTGTTTTACAGAGAAGAAATAATGGACAGCCCCAAAGCATTCAGGGCTCCACATAAGATCCACGAGATACATCCTTCTGTGCCTTGATATTCAAGGATTCTGCAGTCACACAGAGAAACCTATGCTGAAATCCATTTCATTGCTTCTACGGCTTCATTTTTAACAGCCTCATTTTCACTGTTACCCTCAATTTAAATAACGCTATTTGTCCTTAAAGAAGGACTGTAGATGGAATATGCTTCATCATAAGCTCCGAGCTATCATATTAGTTAGGTAACTGTCTAATAGGTCATCCTGCACCATTCTCACCTCAAAAATTGAAAGTCTAATTCTTGATGATTAGCATGTATTATGCATTATCTCTTA
The DNA here is from genome assembly GCA_032362145.1 of Hypanus berthalutzae. Taxonomy (NCBI): domain Eukaryota; kingdom Metazoa; phylum Chordata; class Chondrichthyes; order Myliobatiformes; family Dasyatidae; genus Hypanus; species Hypanus berthalutzae. The sequence goes on from JAUOBT010000586.1 coordinate 4,744,763, forward strand.
GGTGCCTGATCTGGGTTCTCGTGTCCTGTCATAACAGATCTCCATGCTGATGATCAGTGTGGTGATTTAAATATGTAGTATGGTGGTCTTGGGTCCTGTCATCACAGATCTCCATGTTGATGTTCCTGTGACGGATATAAATATGTAGTATGGTGGTCTTAGGTCCTATCACCACACAACTCAATGCTGATGTTCCTGTGACAGATAAAAAAATGTAGCATGCTGTTCCTAGGTCCTGTCATCACAGAACTCCATCCTGTTCTACCTGTGACTGATATAAATGTGTAGTATGGTGGTCTTGGTTCCTGTAATAGAGATCTCCATGCTGATGTTCATCTGACTGAGACTACGTGTAGTATGGTGGTCTTGGGTCCTGTTATCACAGATCTCCATGCTGATGTTCCTGTGACTGTTATAAATATGTAGTATGTTGGTCCTGGGTCCTGTCATCACAGATCACCATGCTTATGTTCCTGTGACTGATATAAATATGTACTAAAGTGGTCTTGGGTCATGTCATCACAGATCTACATGCTAATGTTCATGTGACTGATCTAAATATGTATTATGCTGGTTTTGCATCTTGTCATCACAGATCTCCAAGCTGATGTTCCTAAGACAGATATAAATATGGAATATGGCAGTCTCGGGTCCTGTTAGCACAGATCTCCATTCTGTTGGTCAGTTTGCTGATATAAATATGTAGTATGTTGGTGTTGGGTCCTGTCATCACAGATCTCCATGCTGATGTTCCTGTGACTGTTATAAATTTGTAGTATTTTAGTCTTGGGACATACCTTAACATATATACATGCTGATGTTCCTGTGACTGATATAAATATGTAGTATGGTGGTCTTGGTTCCTGTCATCACAGATCTCCATCCTGATGTTCCTGTGAATGATATAAATGTGTAGTATGGTGGTCTTGGTTGATGTCATCAGAGATCTCCATGCTGAAGGTCAGTTTGCTGATATAAATATGTAGTATGATGGACTTCGGTAAAGTCATCACAGATCTCCATACTGATGTTCCTGTGACAGATATAAATGTGTAGTATGGTGGTCTTGGTTCCTGTAATAGAGATCTCCATGCTGATGTTCATGTGACTGAGACTACGTGTAGTATGGTGGTCTTGGGTCCTGTCATCACAGATCCCCATGCTGATGTTCCTGTAACTGATATAAATGTGTAGTATTGCAGTCTTGGGACATATCTTCACAGATATACATGCTGATGTTCCTATGACTTATATAAATATGTAGTATGTTGGTCCTCGGTCCTGTCATAGATCTCCAAGCTGATGTTCCTGTGACTGATATAAATATGTATTATGGTGGTCTTGGTTCCTGTCATCAGAGAACTCCATGCTGAAGGTCAGTTTGCTGATATAAATATGTAGTATGATGGTCTTGGGTCCTGTCATCACAGATCTCCATGCTGATGTTCCTGTGACTCTTATAAATTTGTAGTATTTTAGTCTTGGGACATACCTTAACATATATACATGCTGATGTTCCTGTGACTTATATAAATATGTAGTATGTTGGTCCTGTGTCCTGTCATCACAGATCTCCATCCTGATGTTCCTGTGACTGATATAAATGTGTAGTATGGTGGTCTTGGTTCCTGTAATCAGAGATCACCATGCTGAAGGTCAGTTTGCTGACAAAAAAATGTAGTATGGTGGTCTTGGATCCTGTCATCACAGATCTCCATGCTGATGTTCCTGTGACTGATATAAAAATGAGGTATGGGTGTCTTGAGTCATGTCATCACAGATCTCCATGCTGCTGTTCCTATGACTGATATAAATATGTAGTATGGTGGTCTTGGGTTCTGTCATCACAGATCACCATGCCGATCTTCCAGTGAATGATATAAATATGTATTATGGTGGTCTTGTTTCCTGTCATCACAGATCTCCATACTGATTTTCCTGTGACTGATATAAATATGTAGCATGTTGGTCCTGGGTCCTGTCATCACAGATCTCCATGCTGATGTTCGTTTGACTGATATAAAAATGAGGTATGGGTGTCTTGAGTAATGTCATCACAGATCTCCATGCTGATATTTCTGTGAACGATATAAATATGTAGTATGGTGGTCTTGGGTAATGTCATCCCAGATCTCCATGCTGATGATAAGTATGCAGATATAAATATGTAGTATGGTTGTATTCGGTACTGTAATCACAGATCTCCATGCTGATGTTCCTGCGACTAATATAAATATGTAGTATGGTGGTGTTGGGTACTGTCATCATAGATCTCAATGCTGATGGATTGATTGCTGATATAAAAATGTAGTATGCTGGTCTTGGGTCCTGTCATCACAGATCTCCATTCTGATGTTCCTGTGACTGATATAAATATGTAGTATGGTGGTCTGGGATCCTGTCATCACAGATCTCCATGCTGATGTTCCTGTGACTGATATAAATATGGAATATGCCAGTCTCGGGTCCTGTCAGCACAGGTCTCCTTGCTGATAGTCTGTTTGCTGATATAAATATGTGGTATGCTGGTCTTGGGTCCTGTCAACATAGATCTCCATTCTGATGTTCCTGTGCCGGATTTAAATATGTACTATGGTGGTCTTGGTTCCTGTCATCACAGATCTCCATTCTGATGTTTCTGTGACTGCTATAAATATGTAGTATGGTGGTCTTGGTTCCTTTTATCACAGATCTCCATACTGGTGTTCCTGTGACTTATATAAATATGCAGTATGGTGGTCTGGGGTCCTGTCATCACAGATCACCATGCTGATGTTCCTGTGACTGATATAAATATGTAGTATGGTGCTCTTGTGTCATGTCATCACAGATGTCCATGCTGATGTTCCTGTGACTGATATAAATATGCAGTATCGTGGTCTTGGATCCTGTCATAACAGTTCTCCACGCTGATGTTCCTGTGACAGATATAGATATGTAGTAAGGTGGTCTTGGGTCCTGTCATCAAGATCTCCATGCTGATGTTCCAGCGACTGATAGAAATATGGAATGTGGCAGTCTCGGGTCCTGTCAGCACAGATCTCCATTCTGTTGGTCAGTTTGCTGATATAAATATGTAGTATGTTGGTCTTGGGTCCTGTCATCACTGATCTCCACGCTTATGTTCTTGTGTCTGATATAGATATGTAGTATCGTGGTCTTGGGTGTTGTCATCACAGATCTCCATGCTGATGTTCCTGTGACTGTTATAAGTATGTAGTATACTAGTCCTGGGTCCTGTCATCACAGATCTCCATGCTGATGTTCCTGTAACTGATATAAATTTGTAGTATTGCAGTCTTGGGACATATCTTCACAGATATACATGTTCCTGCTACTGAGAAAATGTGTAGTATGGTGGTCTTGCATCCTGTCGACATACATAACCGTGCTGATTTTCCTCTGACTGATATAAGTATGTATTATGGTGGTCTTCTGTCCTCTGATCACAGATCTCCATGCTGATGGTCAGTTTGCTAATATAAATATGTATTATGGTGGTCTTGTTTCCTGTCATCACAGATCTCCATACTGATTTTCCTGTGACTGATATAAA
>JAUOBT010000586.1:6060520-6072852 GCA_032362145.1 Hypanus berthalutzae
CTCAGAGATGGCATAAGCTCAATGGGCAAAGTACTCCCAACAAATCACAAAGTAATATTAAATATTCTGACACTCACAACCCAGGCTTGCACTTTAAACAGGCACTTGATTGAAATGACAGGAGGACAGTTGGAACATCTGGAAATTACCTCTTCGTGAGGTAGCTCTTTTAAAGGTGGAACAGAGAGGGGGATAAATTTATATTAGATACTATTGGTGGGCAGCTTATTGTTGCTTGTATTGTCTGTTATATGGCTGCAATGGGAACATTCAACCATTGTAGGCAGTGCAGAAAACAGATGAAAGGGTAGATTTCTGGCATTTGAAGAACTAAGAATAAAAACAGAAATGCTGGAAATAATCAACAGGTTAGGCAGTACCTGTGGAAAAAGCAACACAGTTGAAGTTTCAGGTTATTTATAGAAAAAAATATCAAACATTTTAAGCTCCAGCATTTTCTGTTTTTATTTAAGATTTCTAACATTTATAGTTTTTTTTTTGTATTCAGTTTCCAAATAAAGATCATATCTCAGAAGGAAGACATCAAATGTTTTAGGATGCATTAACTACAAGGACCACAGTTCAAGGGAAATTACAGATGAGCAATGGCTGTTGACCTTTTAGTGATGCCCACATCTTTAAATGATTACAGAAAACAACTTTTAATAATAGGCATACATCAAAGGAGCTCATTTCCTTGCAGTATGTTGCAGAAACATGACTGGAATACAATTATTAAATGCCATATTGGACAGATGCTGGAAAAAAATAGCAAGATAATAGATACTGACAGATCTTTCAACATAATGTCATGTCTGGCAAGAGTTAAGACTGACAAAATATAAACTAAATGGCATTAATTTTAATGGGGTGTAGTTTGACCCAAGGGTTTTTGTACAAAGTACGAAATAAATTGGTATGGTGTTAAAATAATAAGATGCTTAATAAGGAAAACAAAAGGCAATAAAGATATTTCCGCATTTTTGCTTTGAGAAGGAATACGGCACAGGCCAAGGACAGAACTTTCTGTTCTTGATCAATTACATCTTCCTACATGGACAGATTGTAACTCAGTTCAATATTTCATCAGAAAAACATCTGGGTATAAACTCACATTCTGTCACTTGGAAAAGACACACAGACACTGAGTATTACACCCTGAATTCACAAACTGAATTTTGAAAGAAATGAACTGTACTTTGGAAGCACAGTACAATGCACAGCAGATACAAAATTGTACCTTTAGTACAAGTATTGTGATCAAATTTCTACTCTTGCTTCTTTGATGCTACTTCGTTAGTATTCTGTTGAATCACCATCCTAATTACATGCTTAATCTACAGAGTGTTTCAAAGCCACAATCATCTCATTCGAAGTCAAGAGTACAACATCCTAGGCCACTTAAAGTTAGATTTTATGGAGAACACATACAGTTAACCCTTGCTTGCTAAAATTCAGTTAAGACAGACTGTACAGATTAATATAGCAATCTATTTTTGAGCAATTCTTTCTGGGTAAGCCAACACACGATTTGAAAAAAGATTCAAAAGCTTTCTAATAATGTTGCAGTATTGTGGTTAACTATTTGAAATGGTTTAGCTTTCATATTTTGAAAATATTTTCTGTTTACTAATCTGAGGTCACCTTCATCTATAGTAGTGTTCACAATGTATCAGGATCAGGTTTAGTATCACTGGCATATGTCATAATTTGTTTTGTGGCAACAGTACAGTGCAATACATAATGATAACAACTATAAATTACAATAAGTATACATGTATAAAAATTAAGTTAAAAATAGTGCAAAAAGAGAGGTAAAAATAGTTAAGTAGTGTTCATGGATTCATTGTCCATTCAGAAATCAGCTGTTAAAGAGGAAGAAGCTGTTCTTGAAACATTGAGTATGTGTCTTCAGGGAGCTGCAGTGAATTTCTGTATTGTGGATTTTATACATCTACTGGTAGATTGCCTGAGGCAGATCGCAGTGACCAGCAATGCAAGCAGACACAGCAAAAGTCATAAAGATGATGAGAGGAGATGCATGCTACATGCAGGAAGATTTTTGTTTAATTACCAACCATTGCTTGCTCATGTTATATTCATGACAGACACAAGATGACAAAGGATTTTCAACATATTTAAAAGTGGACACACTTCTTTGTTGTGAAACAATAATTTGAGAACAGAAATAAGACTAACAGTATCTGTGCCAGCAAGACCATCCAACCAGAAGGTGCACCGTGACAGGCTCTCTATCAAGATTCAACTTTATTTGCTATGTATATTTTACATGTTTTGGGAATTTGCTGTGGTGTGTTGATCAGGGCACGACGTGCAGCAAAAAAATTAACAATGGTAAGGAATGATCAATTATATATTTTTTTAAAAAGCTAATAAAATTAAAGATTAGACAACAGATGTAGAGTAGAATGTGCATAAAAAAATAAACACTAGCAGGTATTTATGATGTAAACAACTTTATAAAAGGTGAATTATCTACAGTCCAGTGCAGTGACCGGGGGACACAGACCCAGTCAACCAGACAAAAGAACAGCTTCTTCCTCACCACAATGTAACAAGGAATTAATCATTTCTTGCACATCTCCAACTATCAGATCACATTAAATGCCTGGGGGAAGAAAATTATAAAATGGCATAAAGTTTTCATTTTATTCACCTTCTAGCACTTTGAAAAGGCAGTTTGCAGGGTGGGTAGCGTCTGCAATGACTTTTTCTGCCTGTTTCTTTGTCCTGGGAACATACAAGTCCTCAGTGACGGCAGTAGGCTGGGACTATGCAGCCTGGGAGAAGGGGTTCTTCAACAAAGTAAGGGGAGTGTCTTCTTTTTGCAATTGTTAATGGAGTGAAGGCCTTTCCAGGCTGAAGAACAGTCATCAGCAGAAAACTGGTTTTCTAGTTTGTTGAATATTGGTCATCTTACCCTTTGTTATTCCGTTATCATCAGCTGTTGGTCAAGATGGCACTGGTGAACCACAGCAACGTTCGCCAGGCTATATATATACTTCTAACTATTCTTTGAATTACTCTCACTGCAATCTGCAGTAAGGAATTTCCCTTTAAATAACATAATTTTGAACCAACTTAATGAACTACAGATTTCATGATCCTTCCCCCTGCCAGTTGATTGCTGAATGGACAATAAACGTATGAACACTCTCTCACAACTTTTTTTGCACAACTTATTTAACATATATATTCATACTGTAATTCAGTTTTTTTTCTCTATTCTGTATTGCATTGTAGTTCTGCCACAAAGTTAACAAATTTCATGACATACGAGGGGTGATTGATAAGTTCGGGGCCTAAGGTAGGAGGAGATGAGTTATACAGCTCTGGTTACATGCATGTGCAGTTCAACTCTTTGAGTGATTATGCAGAAAGTTTGAAGTTAATAACTTTTGTGGTATTTCAGTTTCAGATAATTGAAAATTGCAAGTAAGCACTGTCTGAGAAAATGGATAACATCAGCCTTCGTGCAGTCATCCACTACCTCAGTCTCAAGGGCTTATCACCCAAGGAGTTCCACAAGGACATGGTGGCAACACTAGGGGACTGTGAAAAATAAATGTGCTTGGTTTTCTAAAATTGACTCCTTCTACCTTAAGCCACAAACCTATCAATCACCCCTCGTATGCCAATGATATTAGACACGATGCTGATTCTGACTCTGCGTGTGCATGTATGACATCTTTAAACGGACGAAGGTACATCATCATGGCCGAAGCATGGTAATCTGCCTCCAGAAACACTTACATCCACAGTGATGAAGCATATCGACTTTGCCTGAGGAGTGATTTGGATCTGCTCCAATTTACCTACCAGCACAACAGGCCCACAGCAGAAGGCACCCATTGGCTCTTTCCTCAAAAATGGAACATATGGACATCAAAGTTGCATACTGTACATCAGGATGCTCTTTATCGACTACAGCTCAGTATTCAATTTTATCATCCCCTCAAAACAAAGAAAAGCATTTCGGGATGTATACTGAATTCTCTGACATGAAATTCTGCCTTTGAACCTTCGAAATGATTAATAAGCTCCAGGAAATTCTACAAACAAAAAGTGGATATGGCCCAGTCCATCATGGATAAAGCCCTCCCCCGACTGAGCTCAGAACTTTGATGGAGCAAAGTAGCATCCATCATCAAGGACCCCTATCACCCAAGTCATGCTCTCTTCTTGCTGCTGCCATTAGGAAGTTAGTACAGGAGCCTCAGGACTCACACCACCAGGTTCAGGATCAGTTATTACCACTCAACCATCAGGATCTTGAACCAAAGGGGATAACTTCACTCCAACATCACTTGCCCCATCATTGAAATATTCCCAAAACCTGTGGACTCACTTTCAAGGATTCTTCATCTCATTTTCTGAATATTTATTGCTGTTTAATATTATTAATTCTTTCCTTTCGTATTTGCACAGCACGTTGTCTTTTGCACACTGGTTGAATGCCTAGTTGGTGCAGTCTTTATTGATTCTATTTTGGTTATTACTCTATTCTAGATTTATTGAGTATATCTGCAAGGAAATGAATCTCAGAGTTGTATATAGTGACATACGAGGCGTGATTGATAAGTTTCTGGCCTAAGGTAGAAGGAGTCGATTTTAGAAAGCCAAGCACATTTCTTTTTCAACATAGTCCCCTCCTACATTTACACACTTAGTCCAGCAGTCATGGAGCATACAGATCCTTTCTCTGTAGAAGTGGCCCACAGCAGGGGTGATTGATAAGTTTGTGGACTAAGGTAGAAGGAGATGAATTATACAGCTCTCGTTACATACATGTGCAGTTCAACTCTAAGTGAAAATGCAGGAAGTTTGAAGTTAATAACTCATTTCCAATTTTTTCATATCGATAAACCCTAACCTAACCCCAAACTCCCTAATATCCTCACAAACTTAAAAATCAGTTAAAAAAAAACAATGAAATCTAAGCTGTGACTCAATGAAGGTTGCAGCTCTGTGCCATCTTAAGATTTGTGCTACTTCAGCTTGTATGGCCATCTTTGCACCATTTCATGGTGTTTGATTGGTATTTATTATTACCATGTATACTGTTGGCTATATAAGCTTCACATGAGCAAAGACTTTATTTACATCATAATATATATGACAACAAACTTATCTGACCTGGTGCAATCCAATATTTTTGATTATTTTGAAATAATTGGAAAAATCCAATTATTTTTTCCAAAATAAGTAGTTAGTACTTGAATACATTGGTGCAAAGACTAACAGAGCTAACAGTGATTTTGTCTATAGAAAAATCACTCTAAGTATATGCACATAAAAACATTTCAGAGCAGCTATCCTTGAATCCTTTAAATTCCTCAATGTTATTATTTGGAGGATCTGTCCTGTGCCTAGCACACAAGTGCAATTACAAAGAAAGCATGGCAGTGCCTCTATATCCTCAGGAGTTTGCGAGGATTCAGCATGACATCTAAAACATTGACAAACCTCTACAGATGCGTAATGGAGAAAGTATTGACTGGCTGCATCACAGCCTGGTATGGAAATACCAATGCCCTCGAATGGAAAATCCTGCAAAAAGTAGTGGATACAGCCTAGTCCATCACGGGTAAAGCCCACCCCACCATTGAGCACATTGACACAAAGTGTTGCCGCAGGACAGCAGCATCCATCATTGGGAATCATTACCACCCAGGTCATGCTCTTTTCTCTCACTCTGCCATCAGGAAGAACTCACAGGAGCCTCAGGTCTGGCCTTACCAGTCATGCGTTGATTCTATTATGGTTATCATTCCATTATGGGTTTATTTAGTATGCCCACAAGAAAACGAATCTCAGGCTTGTAGATAACATGTGTTTCTGCCCGTTATGCCACTGGCATTTAGGGCAGCAAAGAAGGTCCTTCATGTCTGGTAGAGTTCAGAGCTTCCTTCATCATATACGTACTTTGACGTTTCTGTACTTTGATAATAAATTTACTTTGCACATTAATGTAGACAAATTTCTAGTAGAGTCTATGTCATGGCCACATAATGTAAATACTTGTGGATTATTGCAATAACTCGTATAAATAAATCTTGAACCTACCTCACCCTCCATGCTGCTTATACGAATCAATTCATTTAGAATAAGCAAAGCACCGTGTATACGGTCATCACGATTCAACCCTTTCTCTTTAGCCAGAGTCTCATCAAATCCTTTCTCAGCCTCGTCAAAGGTTTGCTGGATATAAAACATTAATTTTTTTTTAATTGAATTGATTTCAGATTTTAAAAAAGGAACACCAATAGAGTAAGTATGAACATTCACTTCATGATCAAGTATATCCAAGCAAAGTTAATGGAATATTGAAAAGCATTGAAACAACTAATGCGGGAAAGTTGAAGCCACACTTCATCAAAGAATGCAGCACATAAAATGCATATCTTCATCAATTGAATGAAGATTTCCAAAACTATCCACAACCTAGAACTTTGGGTCAAATTTAACATATGGATGTTAGCTAACGTGTCTTAATTCAATCACCAAAGTTACTGCCTTTGTAATTTATAATTTTTATCTATTCACTGGAAAAGCTCACTGAGCCTTTAACATTGGGTTACAATAAGGAAAGATTCTTTAATCTCACCACTTACCTTGTACCATTGAGGTCTTTGCATTTCTTTGGTCTCTCTTTGAGTGGTGAGAATCAGACAAGCTCGTAAAGCAGCAACAGCCCCCTCCCTTATGGCCTGTTTCGAATCCCAGACTGCATAGAATATATTGTCAAAGAAAGCCTGCACTTGTTGAAAGAAGAAAGTAGGTGCACTGACTGCCAATTCACGCAAAATCAGAACCTATAATGAAAAATGTAGAGATTGCCGGTTACTTATACAAAGCTTAACGTGTAGCCTTAACAAATGGAGAACTGGTATGGTCATTCTTTTCAAGAACCATATCGGTAAGCAGATTTGTTTTAAACTAAAGTTGTTTTTCCTCAAGACAAATTGTGTTAAATTAATTTATTAGGCACTTCACAAAATAAGGTGTGTTTCTTTGCACGAAGAATGAAAATATCACAAAAAAAATTGTGATACAATCTAGAAACAGCAGGATATTTGCAACATGTTGATCACAATATTGCAAAAATGTATTGTGTATCTGAGGAAAATAGGTTTATGTGCCTTTGAATTTTATCCCGTTACTGTAGTAAACCCATACCACACAATTCTATTGTCTTCTTTGGATCTCTCAAAATTCCAATGATCAATAAAAAGCACTAATTATAACTCTTTGTATAGAGTATACATAAAATACTCGAGAAACTCAGCAAGTTTGGAGGGAAACAGACAATTAATATTTTGGGTCACAGCATGACCCATGGAGCTCCTTCAGCATTTAGTCTTGCTCTAGATTCCAGCATTTATTGTCCCTTATAGCTCTCTGTATATATCCAGTAAGTGGATGAATCATACCTAAAATCCAAGTTGCATTCAGGGACCTATGCAGAACTAGTTGGTGAAGTGGCTAAAACACCACTGTTTAACTGCAATGATAAGGGTGGAGAGGAGAAGGACGGAGGAGACGGGGAGAGCACAAGATTGAATACTAAAAAACAAAATGTGAAGCTTTCTGGAGCTAGCTTTCCATCAATCACATTAGCCTGTTTTATGTGATCAGATCATTTCAACACTATGTATATTCATGGCCAAAAGATTTATCAATACAGTCTGCCCTCCTTATCTGCGGGAGATTGGTTTCGAGACACCCTGCGGATACCAAAAAACACGGATGCTCAAGTCCCTTATTTAACCTGCCTTACTGCGGTGGTCTTTAGGACCCAGTGGAACCCCAGACATTATTTAACATGTCTCAGTGTGGTGGACATTAGGACCCGGCGCAGCTCTGAATCCACAGTGTTTCTGTTCACGAAAATAATTACGATCATGATTGAAAATAAGGTGGAAGTAATAAAGCGATTGGAAAGAGGTGAAACGCCATCAGTCATTGGAAAAGCGTTAGGCTACAGTCAGTCAACGATTGGAACAATTTTAATGGAGCATGTGAAAGGCTCTGCCCCGATGAAAGCTACAATTATTACTAAGCAATGCAGTGGTTTAATTATTGAAAAACACATGTTTCTTAAGTGTTTTATATGCATAGAAAGGTAAAATATATACTATATACTAAGACAAACATTTGATTGACGCTAAATAATACTGCATGTACCTGTTCTGACTTACGTACAAATCCGACTTAAAGATGGACTCAGGAACGGAATTCTTTCGTAACCCGGGAACTGACTGTAGTTTAGGCAGATTGTGTTTGTCTATTATTATAACAGATGAAGATCAGACCACATTTTATGAGTAATTAATGCAGAAAACCTGGTAACTGCAAAGGGTTCACAAACTTTTTCTTGTAACTACATACCTCAAAATTCTGGACAGCCCACAGTCTGGGATTCACTTTAAAATAATTAGTTCTAAAATTAACAACACAAAATCTAAGCCCCTCTTTATCGTCACACCAGTTGTTCAAATATTCAAAGAAGCAATCCCTATGGTGGTGTTGAATTACACAGTGATTTATTAGTTAATGTACAGAATGAAAGCAGCACAAGTCTTTTTAAACCAGTTTTGTTCAACCATTATATTCAAACACTTCCAAGCAAAATCCAAGGTAGAATATCAATAAAGCAATTTAAGAAAGGAAATTAAAATGTCAAAATGTATCAACTTTTCTTGTGACTTTAATTTACAGAAGTGAATTATTACTGCAATTGTATCACCTCAAATATGATTATATAGTATAAAGTCAGCTCATGCAGGCATCATAACTAAAATGTACACATACCTCTGTGCCCAAGAATTAATGTAATTAAATATTTTGAGAGCATGTTCCTTTTTAAGCTGTAGTCCTTCATTACTTTCTGTTTCAGATACTGTTGGAAGGATAATAAAATTAGTTTCACAAAGCACAAAACAGGCAATTCCATCTAGTTAAGATTATGCCTCATGTTTATACTTCATGAGTCACTTAAATTCAGAGAGTATACAGCACAGAACAGGCCCATCAGCCCATTATGTCCATGTCAACCAAGACATCCATTGATCTTTCCTTTCCTTCTCATTTTTTTTTAAAACATTGTAATTGTACCTGCCTTCACCTCCTTTGGCAGCTGATTCCACATACCCAACACACTCTACGTGAGAAACTTGGCTTTGAGGTGCATTCTAAATCATTCCCCTTTCACCTCAAACCCATGCTCTTAAGACTCCCCTATCCTGGGAAAAAGTCAAATGAAAGCAATGTAATTGATGAGTTCACTGATATAGAAAAACATATTTGAGCTATTCACAAAACTGATACTCCTAAATCAATGAAGAAAGCAATGCTGTGACAGAATAGAAATACCGCAGACTTCAATACAGTTGTTAAGCTATATCAACACTTTGAACTTAGCGATACAGATTGATTTTGTTTCCAGAAAAGAGGAAGATGCTAATAGTTAAATCTTTTAAGGACAGATTAACAAAGCAGCTAACACAGCAAATAGAATTAAAAGGCCCCCTTTGGAAAGTTTGGGGGTGCCAAGGTAGAGTTACAGTTATCGTGGTGCTATTGCAGCTTGGGGGTTCAACTCCGACGTCCTCTGAGAAAGTTTGTATGTTTTTCCCATGTATATGTGGGTTTCATCTGGGTGATTCAGTTCTCTCCCACAGTCCAAAAGACAAGCAGTCAGTTAGTTAATTGGGCATTGTAAAATCATCCAATGATTTGGCTAGGGTTACTCAGCAGCGCAGTTGTTGAGCTGGAAGAGCATGCTTTGTGCTGTATCTCTACATCAATAAACAAACAAGCAAATTCTGCCTGATTCAAATCACAAATGAATGCTTTTAAGGGACTACTGATTAGTTACTGGAATGGTAATATGTTTCAGAAATATAGTTACATGAATAAAACTACAGGAACTTACAATATTCCCCTCAGAGAGAGAAAAAACAAATTCAAGAACTGATTGTGAAATTATGGAGGACTTAGAAAATGTAATAAATATTTTAATAATTCAAGGGTCAATAAACAAAGGAAACATATTTAAGATAATGGGCAAGATCCAGAAAAGTGATGCAAAGAAAACTTATTATGCAACCTCCAGTAAATGCTGGAGAAACTCAGCAGATCAGGCAGTATATATAGATGGAAATGAACCTATGCAACCGATGGATAGGCAATAGAATACACACCCCTGCAAGCTTGATGCAAATGACTCAATAGCAGCCTACAAATGGAGATAAAACTGAAGGAATTTTAATAAAAGTCATAAGAAAATGAAGCCAGATTATTTTTTCTCTCAAAATGCAATCTAAACATGGCATAAACTTGCTGCACACTTCCAAGCACATCATTACATTCCCTTATAATTTTAACAATGTGTGAACATGTCACTAAAATTTCATGCCTAAATATTCCTTCAGTGAAATGTTTGAAGTTATTACACATGGTCCCATTCTTATGTGCCCACTGGTGAAAGGACCCTATCTATATCTTGGTATTTCCCCACACAGCCTTTGCAGTAACGACTTAAATTTTAGCATCCTCCTCAGCATGTATTCCTGCACTTTGGAATGTGTCAGTCAACAGCATTCTGTTGTTATTCTATCAGTGCAAGATAATGTGTATAAATTTCAGGCAGAGAAAGGTGCATCTTTTACGCTGCTGATCTTACAGCCACAGTCAACATTTGTTTCAGTGTATGTCTGAGAACGGCCCACAGAACACAGCCTCATGTTACACAGGTGTACAAGATGAAAATCAACAGCAAATACAACATCCACTTCCATAATTTATGGCAAGCCCATAACCTGGATCATAGCGGATGACCACTGCATCTACACTGTGCCAATCTTGAGGTCACAATGCAACAAGACAGAGACTCTGGCTGTGAATGAAGGATCTGACGGTCAAGACATTTCTCACCTCTAGCCAAGCAAAACTGACAATGTGGATGACCATGAAACTGAATGATTATTGGTCCAAAATATTTTGATAAAACAAGTGGTTTCTACTTCGATGATAAATGGTCTACTCAGAGAAGCACAATTAAATGGCTATACTGACCAGTGTATTCTGGCTCTAGAGTGAAACAAAAAGCTTCTTAATTAACAAATAGAACTGTACATTTTTTTTAAATAGAGAATGCAACATTTCACTATGTACAATGTAGGGGCATAGTGATGAACTTCCTGTGATATTGCTCACAGTATAAACTGGCTTATGCAACATATAATGAAGCATGTAATTTTCAATTATAAAAGTAATCTTTGAAAGGTATAATTTCTAATTATTATGAAACAAGTACAAAAGATCAGAGTTTAATTAATCAGGCTACATTTAAAAAACTCAAATTAATAAACATTGTTTTCTTACATTTGTACAGGTAACAACCTTTCAACTTCAGTACCTTGACTGCATAAGGTCAGCTGTTTCTTGGGAGACATTTACATTAGAAAGTTGAGACATTAACAGAGAACATAAAAATCTACAACACATTACAGGCCCTTCGGCCCACAATGTTTTGCCAACCAAGTAACCTACTCGAGAAACTGCCTAGAATTTCCGTACTGCATAGCCCTGTATTTTTCTAAGCTCCATATACCTACCTAAAAGACCCTTTTGAATCTGCCTCCACCACCGCCGACAACAGTGCATTCCACGCACCCACCACCACTCTCTGTGTGAAAGACATTTCCCTAACATCACCTCTGTACCTACTTCCAAGCACGTTAAAACTATGCCCCCTCATGTTAGCCATTTCAGCCCTGGGGAAAAGCTTCTGGCTATCCTCATGATCAACGCCTCTTATCATCTTGGACACATCTATCAGGTCACCTCTCAACCTCCCTCACTCCAAGGAGGAAAGGCCAAGTTCACGCAACCTATTCTCATAAGGCACACTCTCCAAACCAGGCAACATCCTTGTAAATCTCCCTGCATTCTTTCTATAGTATCCACATCCTTCCTGTAGTGAGGTGACTAGCACTGAACACAGTACTCCAAGTAGGGTCTGACCAAAGACTTATTTAGCTGTAACATTACCTCACGGCTCTTGAACTTAATCCCACGGTTGATGAATGCCAACATACCATAAGCCTTCTTAACAACACTGTCAATCTGCGCAGCAGCTTTGAGTGTCCTGTGGACACAAACCCTAAGATCTCTCTGATCCTCCACACTGCCAAGAGTCTTACAATTAATTTTATATTCTGTCTTTAAGTTTGACCTGCCAAAATGAACCACTTCACACTTAACTGGGTTGAACCCCATCTCCCACTTCTCAGCCAGTTCTGCAT